>BDJD01004655.1:75353-94159 GCA_002564525.1 Rosa multiflora | reverse complement strand
GTAGATTATGCATTTTAGTAGTATTTATAACAAATTAACTTGATTTTTTCAACGCTCTTTTTAAAGATATTTATTTTGAGCCTTTAGTAAAAAATATTTAGTATAGAATGAAAAACAAATAATTTTTTATCGGACAGAGTGGCGATAAGTTTTAGATACGTGTTTATCATCTGCAATGTTTTTTTTAATTAAAATATTATGCAAGAACCTTTTATTTGAGGGCAGGAAAAGTGCCGTAGATTCATTATTTTAAATCTTACCGTTACTATGAGATTGTGAAGGGGTATCTTTACATTATAAGGTAAAGCTCTGGCACCACACTGAGGGGCTGTCTTCTTTCATTTCATTTCCACGTAATTTTGAATTAGGTTATCAGTTTCTAGCTACATATAATATGTGGCATAGAATTGGAATTCAAACGTTTAGGTTTGGACAACACATGATTTACGTGTGACAGCTAGGGATGGCAATGGCGGATATATACAGTATACTTACCGGTATATATACTTACCCCCTGATTTTGAATTAACGGCTCAAGTTTCATTCGTCGGATGGTGTGACGTTACCTTAACAGTTCAGAGTGACACGTGCCAGTTCATGTTCATCCATTTATGAAACCTAGCTGTATGATTCTTTTTCCTTATTGGGTGGGGAGAGGCTAGGCTGTTAAGATACTCTCACGAACCTCCAAAAGTGGATTTACACACCGGAGAAACTTTACAGGGCTAAGCAAAGCCAGCGGGTACACGATTCTGTATTTTATCTACCCAATACGCCGCCTCCACGTGGTTCCTCATCACAGTACAGCGACTCCCTAATCCCTTGTATATAAACCCTATCTACCTCACACTTTCGACACCAAACACAAATCCAAAGCACGGTTACCAAAATACCAGTAACTCTTTTGAATTCTTAGTCTCTCCAGTTTCGAAATCAGAGCTAAGCAAACATGCCGAGTGAAGGAACAGCAAACTTCATCGATATCCTCATCGCCATCCTCTTGCCTCCTCTTGGGGTCTTCCTCAAGTTTGGCTGCAAAGTCAGTACTTAATTCTATATATATACACCTCTGATTTCTCTATATATGTATCTCTTTTTCTGTCCATGTTATAGATCACTGAATTGAGATGGAGTTCTTCAGGGTTAATCTTTTAAATGATCTCTGGGTTATCTATTTTGCAGGTGGAGTTCTGGATCTGTCTGTTGCTGACCATTTTCGGTTACATCCCTGGGATTATCTATGCCGTCTATATAATCACCAAGTGAAGTAGCTAGTCATGCTTCAATTTCTGTGAGTTTTTTTTTTCCTTTTTTTTTTTCTGTTGATTAAGCCAATTTCTTCATATTTCTATCTATATACCCTTTACAAAGTAAGAATACATCCCCTCAACTTTAGAATAGTATAACGAACAAGGATATTCATAATAAAAATTAAAAAGTGATAAATCCTTCATTTTCTGTAAGTTCATCTTTTTCTTTCTGTTGATTAAATCTGAACAAAGATTTCCCCGCTCATAAAAATATTATTATACACAGAACCTTGCCAATAAAAAAGCAAGATGTACGCTTTAATGAGCAAGGATAATTATGGTAAACAAGCTTTGCTATTAATAATAATATTGGGTCTACATGACATGATGCGCTGCACTAATTTATGTCTACTTACCTATAATAAATTAATAATGTGATAAGATGGAGAGAACTAATTGTTTTCCTTTTTCTTGTTCCGTGTTTGTTTTGGACAGGTAGTAGCGATAAAGATGTGAAATGGCACATATGTCTTCTGGTTTCTGCGTTGAAAGCTTGTTTTCCACCATTGGATTGCATAGTACTTGTTTGGTATAGCCAATGGACGGTTGATATTTGATGTAGTGTGTCTTTTTTTCTTTTTCTATTTCCCCCCTCTCCTTACTCCCTTATTGAGTTCATTGTGTTCCCCATGATTTGTCTATCTGTTGAAGAAGCTAAAATAGTTGAATTATTGAGGAGTTGATGTATCAATCTTAGCTCTCAAATTTAATAAAAGAGAACTTGTTTTTCCATTTTTGTCTCAACGGCATATTAGCCTAATGAATAGGCTTGATGATCTAAGCTTCCTTTAAATCCAACTCATTAAATGTAAAGTAAATGAAGAGAGAAGGTTAGAGAAAGTTCAAAATAGGCTTAAAACACATATAAGAGTCTTGTCATATGGTAGGTCCGCAGTTCGGCTATCCAATCAAATCTTTTCTTAAAATCACATACACATTATCTATATTGGTCGTTCACATAATATTAAAATCATGTAATCTTAATCCATACAAATTGATATAGATATAGATAGAAATATGTTCTCATCAGTTGGATAAACTTAGATAAAATTAGTAGTCCAACTAAAATATAGAAAATCTTGTCAAAGAAAGAGCTTGACAAAGGTTATAAAACTTCAAAATAGGCCACAGCCCACATTCTTCATTACCTTTATACTTGAAGAAACAAAGGCCGACATACCCTCAAACGTGGGTGCATGTTCAAGTACTTGTGCTTAAAGAATTAGGGATAGACCTAAAATAGTTCTAGAAAATAGGGAAGGACGGTTACTTCACTGAGAGAGACTTGCGTGGGGCACCCGCACCACGTGGATATAGGGCTGACCAATCAACCCCTAGTATGGAGATTTTTTGGGTATTGTACTTTTAAAAAGCAAGGTCAGTTTCGGAATAAGAAAAAAAAATTCTAATGTCCGATTGGCTTGCCCTATATCCATGTGGTGGGAAGCGCCTATGTCACGCGTGTGGTGCGCTTATATGGATGTGTCCCATCGGGTGCTCTACGTTTTTGGACCCTCCATCGCCGCCGTTGCTGCAGCATGCGGTGGCAACCCATGAGCCGTTGGGTTTTCTGACAGTCTGGTTGCTTCCATCCCAATGCTGCTCCTACTCATTTTGGTGCTCCTGGGGAACGTTATTCCATGTAGAAGACCCCAATCAATCTCATTAAGAAATGAGAACGGGACAGAAGAAAAAACAAAAAGATTCAGTAATTAAGGAAATATCTACTTCTACTCGTGTGATTGCAACACGTACGGAAGAAAAAACAAAAACATTAGGGTTTTATGATATTCAACATCTTTCACGTTGACACTCCACGTTTGGAGCCCATATACAAAATATCACACCGTTGGAAAAGGAGCTTATGATCAATTATGATCACTAATTTTTTCTTTTTCTTTTTTTCCAAAAGAGAGTAAAAAGAAAAATAGGCAAATGCATTTATTTTTTTTAAACAAAGCGTCTGCAGAACTTTTATTAATAATAAAGATAAGGTCAGAATGACCATTATATATTTTTCCGCTACCGTTTACAGATAGACAAGAAGTTATGATGTAGAAGTATCACGGTGATACATAGACTATGATTATTCATTCGACAATTCATGTTCACTGATTAAAAGTAAGCATACTCAAGCTATGAAGTAACATAGTAAATAAACACTGATAGATAAACATAAAATTAAATCTTTTCCTTACCCTTAGAGCTAGGGCAAGGAGGTTTTCCATAATAGAGCAAACTCAAAACCTCTTTAGCATAATTTTTTTTTGACTTGGACAAATTTTTTTTTAATTATTATTATTATTATTATCCCAAAAGACAACCCCTCTTCTTCTTGGTACCCAACTGATCACTGTCAGTTCCATTATTGGGCTCTTTTGGCATCATCACCTCCACTGGAACAAGCATGCCTCCCGGAGTTTTAACTAAACTAAGAGATTTAGCTGTAAATTTAGTTGGGAACTCATGCACTCTTACCTTCTTTGCCATTACCTCCTTTGCCAAGTCATGTTGATTCACATTAAGCATAAACTTTGGTTTCTTTAGGGAAGAGTATGGTGATGCAGGCCTGCTTCTCTTCAAATCCTTTTATGCATCTTTAAATGGGATCAGAGCAAGAGAGCCATCACCATTGGTGAAGTTGCTATCAGTTCCCGAGCTTCTGATGCGGCTTATTGCCATTGACAGAGCCAAATAGGTTTCGTGCTATAGAAGGCAGTATAGGTGTTTGAATGCCTTGAAATTTAAAACTCTCATTCACGAACTTGTTCTCTGCAAAACTCATGATGACTTTGGAAGCTGCCTAGCCTTTGCACATCATATGCTTCCTAACTTTTGTTTGGTGATTTGTGCACTGCTTGACAAACTCCCTATGCATGGTAAATCAGATTGCACTTTCTACATTTTTCGATTAGATTTTCATAAAAGAAAGAGATCTCTTCAACAACCCCAGCAGGTAGCTTAGGGTTTTCTTAGAAAAGAAAGACTTGGAGATTTCGTGGGCAACATGGACTCATATCTTACCAGTTGAATCAAGCAGTTTTTGATCAATGTCTTGAAACTTACCAGCGATGGATGCAACAATCCTAATAGTTTTCTTGTCTTTTAGGGCCGGTGGAATATTGCTTATGCGCGCCCAGTCGTATGGGGTTTCCATCTCCACAGATTGGGGTGGAGCAAGGCTGTTATAGGCCTGCAGCACGACAGGGGCCTTGTTGAAGTACCACTGACCACCTTTGGGGACTTTTTTCCGTCTCAGCGCAAGTCAAAAGTGAAGATGTATCGATCTGGTTTCCTATCTTGCACCATAAAACCACCATCAAGCACCCATATACCCCAGCAATGACGTTGCAGTTTAGGGGTGCCGAATCTCTTTGTTGTCACGAGCCAGTAAAAAAGCTTGTGTTCCGCATTGAGTTCTCCCTCTATCCATATGAGAGATATCCACGACATCATCTCCGGCCAGATAGAGAGAAGCAGCAAAAGTAATAGTGACATCATCTACGGAAACCATGGAGTAGCGATGCAGGATGTCAACGTATTGTGTTAGCGTTTTTGGTTTTAAGAGCGGCACGCTGCGGCTCTTAAGATTGTTGTTCTGATTTTTTTTTTTTTTTTTGAAAAGGGGATCAATTAAGCTGCCCCACAGCTACCAATGGGCTGAAAATAGACACACACAATCAGTCTGTTGAACAGGCCCAAACAGACATAAAACTAAGACGGAAAATTAATTTCCTCTTGGGCTCCAAAAGAGCCAGTATTAGGAAACTAATCCTTAAAACAATAAAAACTAAAGCATAGGCCCAATAAGAGGCCCATCCCACTACTAAAACCATAGCTACTGCCGTCCAAACCGCTCCGCCGCAGCCAGGCAGCCAGCCATGAACCTTCGCCGAAGAGACGCCATAAACTGAACAACCAGAAAATCTGTAATGGTGAACCGATGCCATCCAACTCCCAATACACAAATCAAAATACAAACAACAACCAAAGGGATGAAATCCCTCACAACATCATCATTTCCTCCACCGTCAAGATGAAGAAGAAGTCATGGCTGCCGAACAGGATCCGAGATCCAACGCAAAGAACCAGAACAAGAACAGTAACAATGGAGAATGAGGGGTAAAATACCCATGCGTGAGCACCCATACTCGCCTAGGTAAGTGACTTGCAATTTGTAACTGCAGCCATATGAAACTTCCTGGAGTTTGAGGATGAAGAGAAGAGATTTGTTGTGGGGTTGACTGATTTTTGACTTGGAAACATGAGGGACGTCCGTCTGATAGTGAGAAGAAAATAAGAGAAAGATCGAGGAACAAGGTCCTTCCGTGCTGGACATAGCCAGGTAATACCCCACAGAGGGTACAAAATCACCACAAGGTTCTGATTATTATATAAGACATGGTCTTATAATTCAATTGTTATTTAGTTAATTGCAATCTATACTTTAGCTACTATGATACTAAATCTTTAGCATGCATATGATCGAACCATAGACAAATGCATAGTATGATAGTAACACCACATAAAAATAAAAAATAAGAATAAAAATCTCATTTTTGTAAGTTTTATATAAATAAGAACATGGAGTCCAGGTTCAAGAATAATGGAGCATGTCTAATTTCTGATCTTTCATGTGTAATTACGAATTAAGATATTTTTTTTTGTTAAAAACTTAAAATTACGCGTTGTCACTGAGATACTCCAAAACATGGATCTTTGTCCCTTTCCCTACCTGACTCTCTCCGTCTCCCTTAATTTTAGTTGACTGGTGGCTAAGCAATTACCACGATCTCCTAGGCTCTGAGCCCTTAATTGATGTCACTCAACACGGCTACTTCAAGACTCTGGCAAGGGAAAGCTGCCAGTCAATCTGCTCGTGTCCCAGCCATTCTCGTCATCCTTGTCCTCCTATCACCGTTCTCTAGAGCTGTCGCCGATGACGATTCTCGGTCGTCATCCAGGATTTCAACTTCCAGATGGGGAATCTCCCCAAGGGCCTCACCTATTACGTGCTCAACCGGAGCAACGGCAAGTTCGTCGCCTATTTCAATGGCGCATGCTCACGGGTGCTTTCGAATTTTGGGAATTATGGATTTTGATTTGTTGTTCATTTTGCTACATTTTTGCTTTCTCTCTCTTTCTGAAAAATTAAGACTGGAAGTTCAGCAGTAGCAGGTTGACTCTTGTTTATGTTATCTTTCTACACTTGTCGATGACCTCATAACTCTCCTCAATCTCAAACTCTCAACTACGTCAAAGTGGCGATTCTCATAGACACGCAGCTCATGGACAGAACCTCACTCCCTCTTCCTCCAAAATCACTCGCTCTTGAATTGGTTCAATTGTAAACCGACCTCTACATGTGTAGAGCTTTCCTCCATGCTGAGCATGAGCTTCAATTCATTGATCTTGTTTAAAATGCGATCTTAATGGAAGGGTCCCAAAGCAATAGTAGAGCTAACATTCATGTCATCTCCATTTCGAAGCAGTAGCAGCGAACATTAAATATTGTCTCGATCTTCAAGCAATAGCAAAAATTTGTCATTTCTTCTCCACCCCCAAAAGCTGTAGTAGAGAGCTAACCTTCATCTCATCTTCATCTCGAAGCAATGGCAGCTAACCTTTAATATTGTCTTGATCTTCAAGTGATAGCAAGAGTTTGTCATTTCTTCTCCATCCCGAAAAGCAGTAGTAGAACAAGACTAGTATCTGATGTGATTTCTTTCTCTTCATTTGAACAGAAAAAAGTTTGAATTAAAGAAAATGATTAATATCTAGTTATCCATGTCTGAAGTTATAATTGTATATGTGTTATTGACACACGACAACAAAATAACAAATTGTCTTTATACAGAAAAGTTTGTCCTTATAAGCATAATTTAAAATTTTATGAGCAAAATGATCATTTATCAAGAACATTTCTGTAGTTTACTAAAAGAAAAATAACTATGAAAATTAAAATATTTACAAAAATTAAACAAAACCACAACGATCTGTAAACCTTGACGAAGAGAAAGCAAAATCATCTTCACTAGTTAGAGGAATCAATTCATGAACTCCCAAGTAGCAAAAGGCATGGAATGTGTTTGAGCCCAAAAGTAATTTTGGCAGAATCCTTTAGTGGGTTCGAGCCAGCGGGCCGATACATGCGGCCCAATCGCTCATCCCGTGTTTCGTAAGGAGATGAAGTCTTATTGAAATCGAGTAGTAGAGACTAAACAGGAAACTTCAATTAAGAATCCTTCCAGGGCAAGGAGCAGTCGAAAACCCTATGATATAAATACAGGGTTAAGCAGAAAGTTAAAGGACCTCTCTTGAATCAATCAATCCCAGCGATTACAAAGCCTCCCCGGAGCAAACCTCAACCTCGTTGAAACTCGGTGACCGCCCGCCAGTCCTAGTCTCCTCGCGAGCCGACTGTCAGCCTCACCAGATCAACCCGGCGACCGTACTTCCAGTCCCAGTCTCCCCAGGAGCCGACTGCGAGCACAACCGCCACTGTTACTTCCAGCGAAGCAAGGGTAACGCCCTCGCAACCCAGCGAAGCTAAAGTCACGCTTTAGCAAACCCGTGCTTCTCTCAACTTCCCAGTGATTGCTCTGCTTAGTCTACAACACTAAGTATCGATTCGGTGAACGCGAAGAAACCACAACCAAAGTCCTTATCCGTAAGGCAAAAGTCCTTTCCCGGAAGGCAAGAAAAGAATCCTGTGACGAGGTTGGTGCTCTCCTCGTCCACAGCGCTTGAAGAAGAAGTGAGGTCACGGGACTACCCCAACGACTGCACCCCGCGGTGCTGGCACGCCTGCGCAACTACTCGCTCAAAAGAGACTGTTTGCACACCAGCTGGTTTTGGAGCCAAACAGAATGAACGAGTCTTGAAGCATAAGAGGATATTCTAAACAATCCACATGGCAAATTAATTATTTTTATTGATGTTATAAAAGGAGACCTCTTATTTTAAATAATTTTTCTACGCTTCTAGGTCCATAAAGTTTTTCATATACTTTTGTTAATGAAGGAAAGAAAATTGTCTTGGTGTCATAATTTGATAATTTTTATGTCGACGAGTTTGGTTAATTTTCAAAACACTGTTACAAAGAGAATATGGGAGGGTTGTGGCTTGCTTAGATTATAAGGTACGTACAGAGATTCGCACCACCACCTAATTTTGAATGTGACTTCTAATTTCTAGCTCCATTACACATATATGGATATGGCATGAGATATTGAGAGGTTTTGGCGTTTAAAAAAGTTTCAAACCACTTATTAGATCTTAACAACACATGATGTATGTCTAGGTCGGTTAATGGTTTTGAATTGAAATACATGGCTCATCAAGTTTCATTCGTCGCTATTGCACCGATCAATGGGGGGTCCTCATAAGATGGCTGACTGACGTGCCAATGCATGCAAGACGGCTGACTGACAGTCTGACACGTGCCTATGCATGTTCACCCATTTATGCAAACCTGGCTGTAGATTTATTTTTCCTAATAAGGAATGTATGGCTGTAGATATTTATACGGATATTATAGGCTGTAACATATTCTGGGGAACATCCAACAGTGAGATTTACTCGAAGAAAACCCTTTACAGCTAGGGCGTAGCAAGCGCGTACACGATGCTCTACTGTATGCACCCAATGGCCAGCCTCCACGTATTTCCTCATCGATCAGCAGACTGCAGCTCTCTCTCTATATAACCCTCCATTCCGTAGTCTCTACCTCACAGTTTCCATTAACACAGCAGTTACCAAATTCTTCTTCTTCTTCTTCTTCTTCTTCTTACTCTGTTTCAAGTATGAGTACAGCAACCTTCATCGACATCATCATCGCCATCCTCTTGCCTCCTCTTGGGGTCTTCCTGAGGTTTGGCTGCGAGGTCAGTAGCCACTTATACCTTTGATATCTCTTTGTGTTTCTGTGCATAGATCACTGACGTGTATGAAGGCTCTGGAGGGTTCATTTTAATTTATTGCATATGACTTTTGCAGGTGGAGTTCTGGATCTGTCTGATACTGACTCTTTTTGGTTACCTTCCTGGGATCATCTATGCTCTCTGGGTCATCACCAAGTGATGTAGCCAATCGTACTTCATTTTCTGTAAGTTCCCTTTTTTTGTTAATCAGGGCCATTTTGATTATAGTACTTGTTTTTATTTTTATATGGGATAACCTTTTTGATTATAGTACTTGTTTTTATTTTTATATGGGATAACCTTTGCCATTCAAAAAGTAAAATACGCCTTTAAAAAGTAATATATATATATATATATCCCTTCAACTTGAAGTCATTTTAAAGGAGAAATGATAGTATGGTGGAAGATATTTCTTGCTTTTAAATATATTTAACTTTTTTTAAAGGACGGAGGGGTTTGATTATTGAAACTGATTGCCTCGAGTCCGTTCAATTAGTTAATGGTACTGATGAATGTCTTGCAAATGAAGGATTACTGGTGGATAGAATTAGATTCCTGATGGGGTCTATGGGCATTCAAGGCATTCATTTTGTGCCTAGGGTGGTAAATGGGGCAGCTTATGCAGTAGCGGGATTTGTAGCTCGTGATAATGGACGACGTAGTTGGTTAGGGGTTGGGCCCTCTTGGCTCATGGATGTCATTGTTAGTGACGGACCCGTAACTGATTTAAGTAGTAGGGAGGAGAGTGGGAACGCTGTGTCTATCACCGGTCAATCTCATATTTTGTAGTTTGGCTTTCTTTGAATAAATGAATCATTCATTCTCAAAAAAATAAAAATAAAACTTTTTTTTTCCAAACTAATTGTGGTTTACTTATCATGAGTGGATCATCGATGACCCTATAATTCAACTCTGTAAACAATTCATATTAGTACTGCACAAGAGTTTAAGTATCTCCGAAGTAATCGAAATCGAAATTTCTATTGTAGTTAGAAATGTCACATATGTCTGTCTTTATGAATGAAATCTGCGTCCTTTTTGACTCTTCAGACAACAGAACTATTCTTACTATTTTATGTGGACTGGGGAACTTCTCTTACATTTGTTCTTTCTTTTTATGTGGACAGGTGGTAGTCGTACAGATGCAAAGGGCACATAAGGCCTGTAGTTTTCACCGTTGGATTGGAGAGCACTTTGTTTGGTGTAGCTAATAATGTAGTGCGTCATTTTCTACTTTGTATCGAGTTCGTCATGTTTCCCCATCAGGTCCATCTGTTGTGAACGGCGGGCCTTGGTTGGTATTGTGGATTAATGTGTCATAAAACATTAATTATTTATTTAATTCTCAATGTGGATTTGATTTAAATTTTATGTGATTCTCATCCTCCCAACCCAGTAGGGTTTGGAGGGTATCGCTAGCTTTATGAATAATATTGAGCGCTCCATTATTCATGTCTTTGTTCGTAGTGTTATCATTTAGCAAAGGAACAAGTTCTATCCCTTCTGATCCAACCCAAATAAACCATGCGATAAATTCTTGAAGTGTCACATTCTTTCTTTTGTATGGGAATCACATTCGTTTCTACTTTCTATTTAATTTACAAAAACAGTGCAAGAATATTATGTTGATTCGAGCCCAAACAGAAGAAAACAATAACGGAAAGTTCCTAACTGGTTCTTGCATCACAGCAATGCTGAAGCTCGAACTAGAGGGTTTATGGGTTTTACACTAAAGGGTTGAAAAAGAGCCACTTCGTATGTCACTTCCTCACCTTTTTTTCACACCAACTGTCCTTGCTGTCGGTATTAAACAACAAAAAAAATCAAGGGCAGATGGTGTCTATCAAGATAGTTGCTTGTCAACTAAGCTTCACCAAATTACATAATAGTGATCATCCATGCCCTTATCGTTTCCAAATTGACAAACCTTTTATGGTTTTGGATATGTAATTCCACATCGACGACAGAAACAAGGATTATCCAGAGGTTTCCTCTAATGCCTCGCTAATATTGTAATAAAGTATACGTTAATATCATCAAGAACATAAGATCACGAGCCGCATAAAGTATATACCAATTTAGAAACCACAATATATAGCAGGCTACACTATGGATTATTAGACAGGTTTAGATTAAATGACTAGGAATTTACACTTGACAAGAAATACAAATTGAAAAGTGATTTTTGACGTACATGTAGAGCTACCTCAATCTAAATCATCCCAATATAAAATCAAACAGTTGAAGATTAATCATCTGTTACAAAGTAAAAAGACGGACTAGAATAATCACACTAGCTGCTAATGCAAGGACAATTCTAATAACTTTTTAATTTTCTAATCCAACCATTCAAGTTGTATAATGTAATACAAAGATTAGTTCTGAAAAAAATCAATCAAATTGAAGACTTTTTAATTATTCATTTATATGAAATACATGGACGGTTCATCATAATAGCTGTAAGTGTTGTTAGAACCGTCCATTTATTTGATTCAATTAGATAATTAAACGATTTCCGATTCGATTGATTTTTTACCGAGATGATCTTTAACTGCTAATTTAAAATATGGACCATTGGATTATAAATTTATTAAGTAGAAGTATGTTAATCAACAATGGGGGTGAATATGCCAGTTCACCCTAGGGGTGAACCTAAGAATTGTTCCTAATGCAATGTTAAATAAAAATGTACATTAATTAGTTGTGCCAGCTCACCCCTACATCCCAAAATATGTGAATACAAAATATTTAGGGTAATGAATTAGATTGCTATTTTCATCATGAAACACAAACTTGCACAAACTTGTTTTGTTTGCCCACATACTATAAGTGTAAATGATCTTTTATCAATAAATTAAGTAGTCGTACCGGATCTGTCACAATTTCTTAAAAAAAAAAAAAATACACTAGTTAGAGTTGTTGCACCTGAGTCGAAGGTGGAGAAAGACACGGTTATTGGGTTCAACTCATTTGAATATAGCTTGTCAATCTGATCAACCTAATTTAGTCAGCAAATTAAGCTCAGATGATGAAGGTATGAAACCGAGCAGCGAGGTTATATAATAGAAAACTAGTGATCAATCTTATATTTAAACAAAAGTTGTTTGGAATATTTTTGAATCTCGAATCCATGAATGGATAGATTCCTACAAATACGAACAGTAATTGGCTGGCTTTTTCTTGACGATAAACCTACTGTTCCAGTGACAAGTAGCATATCTAGGGTTTGACAGTTAGTTGGGGAAAGATATCAGGTTGCTATCATTACAAACCATGTGCAACATGGTATTAATTATGAGACGTCGGCATTCAGTTACAGACAACACAAATCATATGGATACATCTACGAGCACATGTCGACACTGACAACAAATATATGCCTTCGTAATTATAAGCAAGGAGTACTGAAAAAATGTGGGAAAATATTCTTATTCCTAGCAAAAATTCTAATATAGACCAAGGTCTCTTTGATTTCCCAGTTTGATTAGGCTTCCTATTCCAAGTTGATTAGGTTTTCAATCCTAGTTAATTTGGGTTATGTACTGATCAGTTTCCTAATTAGGTCCATGGTATGTAAAACCATACATTCATGCTCACAACAATATACTATCAACATTACAAGGATCAAGGCTTATCTTCAACAACAATAGGCATGGTCTCCATCTCTGCAGCATTGCAACTTCAAGAACTTGATATGGTCTTCTGTTAATCACCAAGCTCAGCCTCTCAATGGACAGAACTAATGCTATATGTCGTGGTGCTAACATGGACCGATATCATCTATTTATATAGGATAGCTTAACCTTAGAGTCCTTCCATTAAGGTAATTCATAAGGAATAAGTCTCCTATTTAGATTCTTAATGTATCACAGACTTTTAGCATTTCTTGTAGACTATACTTCCTTAATGAATTTGTTAAGTTACTAGATTTGATGTACAATTTGTATCCATGTTAAAGAAGGTTTAACATTAAGCTCAATTATCATATACATTAAGATCATTTGTGACAAGTCAACATTTGATTCTAACATGGTATTCTATATAAAATCATACAAGTGAATTGTGATTATTTTGTATGATAACTAGTATTTATCATTATGGTTAAATGTGATGTTTGCGACAACGAGTCTGATATATTGATTGAATTTTGGGATCAAAAAGTGTGTGAGAAACATGAATCCGATGGGACTCTGAGATGTTATTTTTGTTTCAAATTTCTTAAAGTAACAAAATATTTAGACCTTACTGATGGTCGAAAACTTTGCTCAGATTGTTCTTCCATTGCTATCATTGACCCAAAGGAATGCAAGCCCCTTTGAATTCTACAGAAGTTAAAACCTCAAAATTGATGAAGACATTCGTGTTTTATTGTTGGACAAGAATGCTATGCTCAAATTCAAACCTCCTGCTGATAACATAAAGGGTACAGTATGGTATAATTTTTGCGGTTTGCGTGCTTTAGTGAGGATTAAAAAATTAAAAATGTTCAAAAATTGAAGGAAGTACTGAAGTGGAGAGAAAACTGGAGATGTTAAGACGTCCTCATAAGTTAATTGCGCGGCGAAGAAGTTCAGGCAATATAGAACATTGATAGTTTTGTTTGGGATGGCGAATGTAGACATGGGTGCAACAGTGGCACATGAGATGATGCATGCGTGGTTGTACATTGCACTGATTGCAGGTGATTACGGGATTAGAAGAAAGGGTTGAACAAGGTTTTTGTGAGTTAATGTCATACATGTGGATGGAGTGGTTTTGTTCCAGTCGTGTTGACTCCTTGTACAAGTAACAAGACCAATGAGCAAGTTCAGTATACAAGAAAATTGAAAGACTTTATATCGAGTTCTATGGAATACAAAGAAGACGAAATTTATGGCCAAGGGTTTAGAGATGCTATGAAGTATAAAGGCTGCTAGCAAATTTAGCCTTAAAACTGTACACCATATCGTGAAAAAGAGATGTCTCCCCCTATGAAAAGTAATACCTGGATTTTTGAACTAGCTTTCTTTTAGTCTGAGTCTGACTAGATCGTCGCTTTTATGTATTATTGATAGTCAAATACGGTTTATGACTTTCATATGTTTCTTGCCTTTAATTTCTTAACACTTTGCTTTGTTTCTACAATTTTGTAATGGATTTTTCAAAGATGGTATGATCAACCAGCTGTCCTTGATGTGGGAACGAAACACAAAGAATAAAGGCACAGATGGTGTCTAGTCAAGGTGGTTGCGTATCGACTAAGTTACAATAAAGCCCTGACTTACTTTTATATCAAATTCCACATTGACATAAACAAGTATTATCCCAGGAAACTATAAGATCACGAGCAACACGTACAGATTATGTTACCAATTTGAAGATGATCATCACTCGAAACATCGAGACCAAATAACCAAAAAATGGATAGGTTTCTATATTAATAGAAGGTTTATTCTATAAAACTTGGATGGAATACAACATATTAACGGTGCCCTAAGTTATATACACAAAATAAACGGTCAGATACAAAACTGACGGTTGAATGGTTGGCTACTTGGCTTTCTACATGATATACGACCTACTGCTCTAGTCACAAGATCCTATAGTGTGTTGGTTTGTCGGCAGCTGTGCATTACAAATCATATGCAACATGATATCATGAGGCGTCGGCAAAATAATCCGATTTTAGTTACGTGAATCATGCATATTTAAGTATAGTTCATATGAGAAAATCAAGAAAGGACATCCGAATGCTGATGCTTGAAGATTAGCAATGATAGTATACAATCACAGAGCGTTGCTATCCATTGATGCCGATAAATGAAAAAGTAGCAAGGTCAACACCTCACTTTTGAAACAGCACTGTTTATAGTCCGATATGCAACTCAACTAAGGAATTTGTTTGATATGTCAAGAACGAATGAAGCAATCATAATAATTCAGTGAAAAATTATACATCTTGCAAAGGAATCACGCCGATAACGTGTTAGGGGTTTTGGCATCATCCTACCTTTCCTTTATACTCTGTTTTACAAGTTTCAATTCCAACTGTCCTTGATATTGGAACAAAGGAAAAATTTAAAAGTAGTAACAGAGCTGGTACCATGAGAGGTTCAAGAAAGAGCTACTTTTATAAAGGTGGAAGTAGTGTATGATCCAAGTGAGCAAATTAGAGGATAGCGGTCTTAATCCACAAGAAAGCCCTTAATCGAATGCATACTTTATAATAACCTTCTAGGTATATGGGTTCTGATAACACATAAACCAAAGAAGAAGAAAAAAAAGGGATCAGTTATAGTCGTTTATAGTTCGATAGAGAGGTTACATAAACACAAGACTTGGAGGGGATACATCAAATGATCGATAACTGAAACCTTGAGCAGTTGCCTCAGCATAGATAACCAGATACACAAAATGTATGTCGCCTCAGTTTAATATACAACCGAACATTTGCAACTGCACTGGCAATCCCTGCATGTTAAGACAGAGAGAGAAAAGGGGGCCGGAATTCCTTAAAAGGGATCCCAAGTTTTCTCTCATCCTTTGAACTGCCACTCCCTCCGGCACATGGGGCAATGCGCTTGAGAAGTCTGTGAATTTACCCATTTTAGGATGCAATGAAGATGAAATGCATGGTTGCATGCACCCCAAACTGCAAGATAAATAATAGTCAATGACAGATCAACATAAAGTTTCACCAATAATGAACAAAACAGAGAAGATTTAGTATAACACACATATCTCCTCCAATTTTTCTAAAATCAGAAGATCACTATGAAGTTTCCTTCCCTACCCCTAACCTATATAACCTTATCTCTTCTCTCCACACTGTCACCAATGGACATTAAAAGATAGAACTTATACTCATCATGTGAATCATCATCCTTGCATCATTAGACTATGAGAAGTCATTAGGTAGAAAAGCTTTGCCAATTAAAGGGCTGACCTGTATCTTATGTGTTATTGTGTCTTGCACTATCAGATGTCTAATTTCTCATGCAATGACTGTCAGTTTTGAAGTAGAGAATGCTTTGAAGCCTTCAGTAACAAAAGCATACTACCTACATGCAGACACTAGCTTTAAAAATTATATAAAAATGCAAAATAATAAACTTAGGTTGAAGTAATGGTCAAATGTTAACCAGAAATACAAACATCAATAAATGACGATTACCAGATTGGATGTCTAGGTAGAGCTTTGGAAGCCTTCAGCAACAAAAGGACACTATCAACATACAGATACTAGCTTATATAACCATAATGACACCTTAAGTTGAAGTAATGTTGACCAGAAAAACAGACATCAACAAATGAAGATAATCAGATTGAGTGTCTAGACTACCATATAGACTTTTAAGCTATCTGATGGTCCTCTAATCTAATAGGTGTCACCACAGATGCTGCAGGGGTTTCATATTAACTGTTAACCTACCTATTCTCCTTTCTCATATTAAAATGGAATAGTATGGAATCTTACAGTGAAATGTTAAGTTTCTATACAATTTTAGAATCCACTAATGAGTCTTCAGGTTTAGTACCCAATAACATTAAAGTAAACAAGGTAAAATCTTGCATACTAAACAACTTGGTTGGCCTTTTTGGTCATGATTTCATAAGGCGTTGGTAACCCTAAACCCTACAATCTTTAGGAGGCAGTGAACTCTAGCAATTAGCTATGTGTGCTCCGTGGGGCTCAAACCCCAGATGACCAGATCCACATGGTAGCAAACCACGGGCCAAGCAGTTCCCACTAACCCCTCATTAATAGGTAATTTCATATTTAGGTAGTTTATAGGAGAAAATCAGAGAAGATCCAAAAGATGATGCTTGTAAATTATTAATACACCGCCTAAACCATATAATATTCTGCAATTGCAGACACACACGATTGCAATCAACTTATGCCATTAAATGAATGAGTAACAAGGCCTGTAGAAATCATGCTAGTCAAGCTTGAAACAAGACAAAATCTGATCACTTCTCACAGCCCAATTTATAGGCCACTCATCCCATGAATCAACATAAATGACAAAAGATTACAAAAATGCTTCAAACCCGTAAAGTCCCTTGGTGGGGAATCATCCAAACCAACTGTCAAATACATCCTACAAATTCCACATGTTTCATCCTGTGCATCCAAGTCCATGAAGCAACAGCATGCCACCTACAGTGGGTTGCCGATTAAGCCATATCGAAACCTATACAAGGTGAGATGGGTGAAAAATACAAATCTCTTCCATGACCTTTTTGGTGACATATTCAATTGCGGGATTGGTTGACACTGAAATTTGATCTGCTGCCCATCAAAGTCTGCCATATCCTTTTTGGTGATCTATTCTATTGCGGTATAAAACTCTATATTCCTTGACAGATAGGAGTAAAGTTTAAGCACCTGTCTACTAAAGTCTAGCCATCTACAAAGCTCAAGTAGACAGCATGCACTTTCTCTCTTAAACAGAGTGAAACTGATAACTCTGTAATTGGTCAAGCTCCATACTTAACCGAGTCGATTTCCTTTCGGAGGGGAGAAGTGATGCAGTAGCCACATCTTGGTTAGAAAAGAGGTACACTCTTTGGAAGGCAAAGATTAAACTCATTGGTCCAGCTCCAAAACTTAAGCATTTTTGGGTCCAAAGCCTGTCTCTGTGGTAGTCTAAGAATCCAAGTCATTAGAAGATAGTAAACAGGTAAATGAAGAATCATTCTAAGAGTTAAAGTTGAGTTTTATTAAGAGTTTATTTGAGTCTAGTGCTATAAAGAATCTATTTAAGTTTTAGGGTAACTACAATGTCCTATGGCACATGGGGAAATGTGCCTCTGGAGTCTGTAAATTTACCAAACCCGATGCAATGAAGACCTAATGCATGCAACTATTAAGTTGTAACAATAATGAACAAGATAAACTAAAATTATGGGAAAACAGATCAGAAAGAAAAATGTCACAATCTAGTAGCAAAGCTGACCACTACATAGTACTAAAAGTTATGTGCGCACAAAGTGGAAAAATGTAAAGGTAGGTACCGTGTATTGCAACTGAACTGAAAAAACATGAAGAAAGGCATTGCTTTTCAGATTTTTCAAATACTCAAACCATTTGAGATCATTCAGTAAGAAAGCCGTCAGTTTGACCTAAGGAAGTCAGGTGATAAAGGCTTACAACCAGGCAAGGGTTAACATAGGATCTTATGTTGTTATCATTTCATTCAGTTACTGATGTCTAATGTCACATGCAAGGATTTTGAGTTTTGAGATGGAGCATGCTTTTGGAGCCTTCAGCACCAGAAGACTCGCTCATAAAGCATTACTAGCTTAGGAAACCTACATAAATGAAAGCATCAACCTTGGACTAAAGTTGATGAGAAACAAATGTTGCAATAAACAAACATAGTCAGACATCCAGAGTGTAAAACATAAACCAGTCCAGCAAATAGGTATTTAATGAGACTACTAAAGTATTTTGGTATTTTAGGAGTCTAAGGCAGATGTAACTGAAGCTTATAAATAAGGATATCTCTCGTAAGCCAAATCAGATTGGAATGAACAAAAACTGAGTGTTAAGAAGGCTGGATGCCTTGGTATCTCCTCTCCACCATTT
>BDJD01004655.1:7066-73561 GCA_002564525.1 Rosa multiflora | reverse complement strand
AAGATCTTGACTTTCATCCTCTTCTCCTGAAACTGCAAAACCCTGAAGCCAAAAACCCTGCAATTCAGGGCTGTGAACGTTAATGGGTATCAGTCAATGACACTAAGCTCTTTTTGGCTCTGTGGAATTTTGACAATGGCATTCTTCCATTGCTGAATTCACAGTCAATTAGGTGGCAATGTATGTAAAATTTGCATCAAAAAGAGGAATTTCAAATGTAGCTCATCGCCAAAACCAAGCTACTTACCCAAGGACTCTGAAAGGTTGGGTCTTTTCCCAGTATTATGATTCCCTGCACCTCTGAAAACCCTAATTGTAAACTTGAGATTATACCACCTCACTCTGGCAACTCCAATTGTAAATTTGGAACAGAGGATGTTGCTGCTTTAGTTGTGAAGGTTCAACGGGTTACCGGGTTTGGGTGGGATTGAACCATGAGTCCAAGCCCGATTTGATATACGATGGTACAAGCCTACAAGCCAATTTTGCCATTTTTTTCTTTCTTTCTATTTTTTAGAAGTCATTGGCCAAAAACGTGATGCAAGTCATGCAATCAATGCAATGAGAAATTCCTCGTGTAGTCGTGAATGGGGTACCAGTCTCAAAAATGGTGGCGTCAGCAATTAAAATAGTGACTTGGTATAATGTCTAGTATCTAATTCAATACAGCGGTGTGTATTCCGAAATCATACTCAAACAAAAACTAACTGAAATGGTAACGGATAAACTATAATGTAGAAGATTTTTGTCCGTTTAACTGCTCCCCGATGCAATAAGTATTATTAAGATTTATGAAGTCAAATCTTTGACATTGAGTATTGATCGTTATGACATCTCTCAATAAAATATATAGATATAGAACATGTAACGGAAAACTAACGAAATCATATTAGTTAAGAAAGATTTGAATTCTTAAAAATTACCTTATAAGTGATATTCAAAAGATGGGAACATAACTCCCCTCTAATGATCGAATGAGATACAGAAAATCTATGTTTTATTGTATGAACAACTGAAAATCAACAGATAACTTTCCATATAAATCCAATATCAATACACCTTGATATGCATGTATGTCTACAACTTGTCAACCTTCTCTTTTGCTAAGAATCCCAGCCCCAGATTTTGCATTAACTCACTTTCATTACCATTCATATGAAATCCTAATTTCTTACACATTTGTTTACAAATATGGATTCATTACTACTTTTAGACTCCTCCTTTATTTCATGCTCAAACACATCGGAATAGGTTGGCGTGTTTTTTTTTTTTAAACAGAGGATTAGCCTAGACGGCTCAGCCCCCATTGAAGTTTATTTCGATTAAAAGAAAAGAAAGGAACAAAGGGAGGAGGGGACATAAAACCAAACCTCCACCAAAGAAAACAGCATAAAGCCAAAAACTCCTCCAAAGAGAACCAAAGGAAGAGAAAACAAATGCTAAGTACAAGAAAAAGCGTAACTAACGAACACGAAAATTAGGCAACCCCAAGGAGTCCTTCCGACAATGAGAACGAATAAGATCTGGGGGAATGTCCCACCAGGTTAAACCAGTAGAAGAAAGACCCATGTTAGCAAGAGCATCTGCAGCTTGGTTTCCCTCACGATAGATGTGTGAACAACGAAATTGCATCTGAGAGATACGATGCAAACAATTATGCCACTCATTTGGCGTGTATATGCTCAATTCTCAAACATAATCAAAATGGATTTGGTCTCTCATTCATGCATCATAATTGGCACACATTAAATTTCGCATCCAATTGAAAAACATCAGATAATCTGTAGCATTTCAAGCAACATTTATTTGGTAGCCCCAATGCTGCTTTAAATAGAGCAGAGTCTCTTCAGGGCAAGAGCAAACCAGAAAGGCCATTCCTTCATTCTATTCTTCCCAGTTTGCAACATTTTTTTTTTTTTTTTCTTCTAGCCATGACTAGAAAGAAGGTGAAACTTACCTACATCACTAATGATAGTGCTCGAAAAGCAACATATAAGAAAAGGAGGAAGGGTCTCATGAAAAAGGTGAGTGAACTCACCACCCTTTGTGACATTGATGCTTGTGCTATTATCTACTGCCCCTATGACTCCCAGCCTGAAATTTGGCCTTCCCCCTTGGGAGTCCAACGTGTGCTTGCGCAGTTCAAGACCATGCCTGAAATGGAGCAAAGCAAGAAGATGGTGAATCAGGAGACTTTCCTGAGGCAACGAATCAACAAGGCTCAGGAACAGCTTAAGAAGCAAAAGAAAGACAACCGGGAAAAGGAGATGGCTCGTGTGATGTTCCAAAGCCTAACCGGAAAGTCCCTCCGGGGCTTCACACTGTCAGAGCTGACTGATCTCGGCTGGGTCATTGACCAACACCTGAAGGAGTTACATCTCAGGATGAAGAACATTAAGGAGGAGGCTGTGAAGAGCCAGAACCAAGTGCAAGGAGCACAAGGGGTGTCGGCTGCTGCAACGGAACATAGAATGGTAGCGATGAAGAGTAATGGAGAGGGCAGCAGCAGCAACATGGCGATGAAAACTGGTGAAGAGAGCAGCAACATGCAGCATGCAGCCCTTAACAGGCAAGTTTTTGATCACATGCATAACATGGAGGCAATGCAGCTCCAAATGATGCAGATGGCAGCTCAGAAGCAGCAGAACCCTTGGTTCATGGACATGATGAATGCGCCACTACCAACGCCACTGCCACATCCAGATCATCATCAGCATATGGGGTTTACCGGGGAGGATATGATGGTTCCTTTCGCGGATCATAACCACAATACTATGTGGCCAAATCCTCCTCCTGCTGGTGGCTTTAATTTCCCTTGAAAATTTTAGTTACGGTGTGTTTAATTTCTGCAATATCTTTCTAAATGTTCTTCTTCTACTTTTCGTGCATGTCTTTTCCCTGAACCACAGGTTGTGTATATTTTCTTTCAACTTTATGAACTTCATTGTTATTGTTTTCTTTATGTACTTCATGATAATGTTTGAATAATATGTGCTTGTTTCTTTTTCATTGAATAAATGTTTGCTTACTCTCTTCTGTACATACATGTACATTTGCAAGCATAATTAGCTATAATGGGCCATGCTCATTGTACCGCCAAAGGTACTAATTCCAACCAAAGGAATGACATGCGGACACACCGCCAGGCGGGCTACAGCCTCAGCGTCGGACCGCCTCCAGATCGCCACCGACGCGCCGCCACGCGCCGCGTCAAGATAGCATCAGAAGCCTCTGAAGCTGGGAACTGAAGCATATCAGTCCCACATCGAAAACAAAGACAAGATCAGTCTCTCCCTCACCTATAAAAGGTTCTCTCCTCTCTCCTCATTAATTACGCATTCAATACTTACCTACTGTTACTTTGTCAACATAAATACATCGACTAACTTAGGCATCGGAGAGTTGAAGACCGCCCAGCGCGGTCTCCCTCTGACGCCCATTGTATTTTACTTGACAGGTAACGGGAACAACAATATTAACACAAGTATCGATCCGCCCACCGGATCAGCGTTAACTAAGGTCCGGCTACCGCTAGACTTTTAGACATTAACATCTTCATATTAGTACATGCATTTTAGGAGAACTGCTGTGAATATGTGAAAAATCAGCAACCAAGAAACAATTAAAGTTATGTCTGGATAGACAGAAAAAGTCAACTAATCACATTTGATGCTTATCCACAGTTAAATCAACACTGCATACATATCCTTGGTTGTGTACTTTGCATTAGTATGCATATCTGCTCTTGAACATTGTTAAAGGTACTTAACTGAAAGAGTTAGTACTCCTAAGTAAAGGGTGCCTTAAAATCTGACATATTTTATTGCAAAGGGATGATTAATTTTTGTTGTTATAGCATATGAAGGCAATAGTATGGTTAAAATACCAGGGCATGCATTTTATGGAATTCATACGATTCACGCACGTAGCTAGCTATGAAGATTTAAATATGTTACTAATATTAGATCGATACGATATTTGCTAGACACAGTACCCTAGTGACGAGATAGATAATTTGATTTTTTTTTTTTAGAATGAAAGAATCATTTTATTTCATAAAATACGATTACAAATGGGAACAACCGGTGGTGGACATAAATTCCCCACTCTCCTCCCTAAGAACAATCTCAGTTACCGGTCCGTCATCCACAATGACATCCATGAGCCAAAAGGGCCCAACCCCTAACCATCCTAATCGCCCCTCAACTCGGGCTACACCATAAAACCACTTCCGAGAGTCACGATTAATCCCTACAGCCAACATTACAAACAACCACTTCCCCTTCATCAACACCGTGACCCAAACCAACCAGACCACATGCAAGAGCAAGTGACATCCACATTGACAACAAGATAACATCGAGAGTAAAACATATAGTCCCCGGAAATAACACCATATCCACAACACTTCAGCCATGCTAACCCAAGAAACAAAGCACATCCTCACAGCCAACCTCAAGAAGAAAGCGACTCCCTTCAACACCATGACCCAAAACCGCCAGACCATGTGTAGGAGCTTCTCCCCATTACTTTGACCACAAAAAAGTGAATTGAACTCCTAGGAAAAACACGACACACCTACCATACCAAGACTCCAGAACCCTAGCTCGAAAGAGTAGGGACTTATTAAACTATGCCAAAAACCTAAATCAAAATATCTCACCACAAAAACAACGGAAAGAAAACAATGAGAAACTAAATAATTAAACATTAGAGACCACCAGCAAGGCCCCAAAGCAAAAGCCTGGCCCAACCACCACTCCCCCCATGGACCCAGCAGCCTCCTTGCGCCACCACCCAGCCGCACTGTATCCAAATCAGATAGATAATTTGATTGATTATCCTAATCATGTGGAAACTACCTATCACCTGGTTACTCAAGAAAATAGGTTCAGTTCGTTTCCAAAAATGATTGTAAAAAAAAAATTTTAAAAATAGGATCGAGAATGAGAATATATTTTTTAAATTTGAAAATGTGTTCGATAGTTTAGTGCGAAAATATATTCTCAATATTTCCTAAATTGGGAGAAGAAAAAAGCGAAAATGTCAAATTGCTGTTTTCAGTTTCTCGGAGTAAAATTTGAAAATATTTTCAATTTTATTTTTCACATTTTGAGAAATAGGTCACCGAACGCATTTGCATCCTATTTTTATTTATTTTAAAATATAATCATGAAAATATTACCGAACACCACCGTAAATGTTCAGTCTCTCACCAATGCATCTTGTAACGATATTTCATATATCATCTACTATTGCTAATAAGGTATATTATCTGTGTATTTATTTTCAGCCGTTAGATTCACTTGTCCTCACAATCTCTTAAAAAACTGTCCCTTAAGTGAGCAGACCTAAGGGACAGTTTTTACACAATTGAATAATAAATCTATATATTTCACTATTGTGGAATGTAAATGAGATGGTTTGATACTTTGTATGAAGGATATAGACCTAATAGGTCTGCTCACCTAAGGGTTTTTAAGGAAATATGAGGGACAAGTGAATCTAACAACTGAAAATAAATGCACAATTTTAAGTTGTTATAGTTTCTGCTTTTATATTTAATACATGTGGTTGAGATGCATTTGTCCGTCACAGTCCCTTAAAACTATCCCTTAGGTGAGCGAATCTGTATAAACAGAACATATTGTATATAATGTTAACCCTCTGTTGTATAATAGAGATAATATATGACTGCCTTCTATTTCAGCGTTCTTTGTTTTTTTGGATACATGGTGAAGATTATACTACATAACACAAATGTGTTAGAAAGAGAAACCTTTGCGCACATCAACCATGAGAAATTTGAGTGGGAAATCTCGGCAATGGATTTATAATACATTGAATGATGTGTGGCTCATTATTAGGGTACTATATATGTCAGATTCACTCACCTAATGGACAGTTTTAAGAGACTGTGACGGACAAATGCATCTCAACCACATGTATTAAGAGCAACTCCAACAACTTCCCCATATCTTGATTTTTCTCCATTTTAGGGAAACAATTTTTTGCTCCAACAGATTCCCTATAATTATCTCTGAAATAGAGATAGTGATGAGAGAGAAAACAAAATTCCCTATATTTACAGCAATCTGTAAAATTTTGGAGAAGGATTTAGGAAAGAATTATGGAATCTGTAAAATAAAGAATCTGTTGGAGTTGGAGCAGAAATTTTTTTTAGAGATTTTAATTTTTGCCTCCTTATAATAGAGAAATTATAGGAAAGCTGTTGAAGATGCTCTAAATATAAAAGTAGAAACTATAACAACTTAAAACTGTGCATTTATTTTAAGCCGTTAGATTCACTTGTCCCTCACAATCCCTTAAAAAACTGTCCCCCTAGGTGAGCAGACCTATCTGTTTATATACTACACACTATGCTTATTGCTTAGGGCTTCTTATGTCCATTATAATTGATGAAGATTGCTTTTAGGATTTTGTGGTTGTTTGCTTAGATTTTTTATGATCAAACCACACAACCAGAAAATCCTTAAAAGCAAAAAAAAAAAAACACAACAACTTTCTGCCCCGCAGCATCGCATGGGATGTTTTCCTAGTGCAATTGGACCTGCTGGGTTGGGTCCTGTCCCGTTTTTCCATCAGCCCGCTCATTTTATTTTCACTATTGTAGCTTCGCTGACTTACTTTTTTGAGTGGATTACTTTTTATCTTTTCTAAACATGAAGGGTGCTATAACCACACACATTTTGCCGTTTCACTCTACTCACTAATTTATATTGGGGAGTGAAATCACCTCCTCATTTCACAATCTATACTCCATATTTTATTTTTTAGTATCTTATATTTTGTCCTTTTATAGTGTGGAATGTTAAATTTGCGATGTTAAGAATTAAAAAAGAAAACATGGAGTGTGGATCGTAAAATAGAAAGTGTGAATTTCATTTATGATTATATTTACTTATACAATCTGTATATACTTAAACACCGTCATAATTATTTTTTTTTAATGATCAAATGATTTCACTCTTACCCCCATTGTGACTCGAACCCATGACCTCGATCTTAGGTAGTGGATTATAACCAAAATCGAATTTTTCATTAAATCTAACTCCTAACTCTCATTCATCCATCATCAACTTATGTAGAACTTGCTAGGAAATTGGCGAAGCACAGTCGTCATAATACATAATCGATGTATCTTTAAAGTAAAAGATGCAGCATCAGAAGTGATGAATTACTTGAATCAGATATACGGCTTAGAACCAACAACAAGAGGAACCTAGAATCCTAGCACTGATACCACTATAGAGAACAAAGGTACCAAAGATTATTATCGAAATGAAATTAACAGCTCATGTTGATTAGGATTGCCTTCTCATGCTAAACAACACGTGATAAATTTATTATTTGCCTTCGGTTAGGCTTTCCTATTACTACTTGGTTTGTATACTCCTTGACCTTATAGAGTATTATAATCAGATTGTAATAGGAATCGTTTTTGACTTGGATTTCATTGGGTTTTATATGTAGTTTGCTATTTTAAGTTTCACATAAATAGAAACACTATATAATCACTTGCATTTTTTTCTCTCAAGTCTCAACTTCATATTATTATTTGGCTGCCATGAGACCTGGTGAGAGTGCGTCCAACAGAAGCTGGGGGGCAATGTCTGAATCTCTAGGGGTAGTGCCCTCCAAGTCTGAGTCTCATGAGTTCCAGTACTTAAAAAGATCAAAAACATCACCACCAATACATCGCTCAAACTTCAGGATTAATATTGATGATCTCCCTGACCCTCTATTGTTTGAAATTCTTCTTCGACTTCCGGTAAAGTCCGCAGCTCGGTACAAGTGTGTGTCAAGGCGTTGGTTCTCTCTCATCTCCCATCATACTTTTCTTTCTCGTTTTCTGTGTCTCCAACGTGATAAACGAAAACCCTTGCCCATGAAACCTACTCTCATATTGTCGAATGAAAAGGAATTTTTTGCCATCTCCGAGATTCCGATGTTCAAAACAGGCTGCTTCTCTCTTGATTTTCTCCCTTGTTATCAATCTACAAAAAAACAAAAAGCAACAGATGATTTTCCAGTTGTGGTAGAATCGTGTAATGACTTGGTGTTGTGTTGCGCATCCACGAAATATCAACGTGATTACTACATCTGCAATCCATACACCAAGCAATGGACTGCTCTTCCTCCAGCCCCTCAATGCCGCTATGAAGTAAGAGTGGGATTCACTTGCGATCCCTACTATTACTATAAAGAAGATGTTGACAAAAGAGAAAAAGATGGTAATAGTATTTGTAGTAGTACCATCCAGCTTAATGTTGACTACAAGTATGCAATTGTGCGTATACTTCAACCATCACTGCATTGGCTTAATTCCTCGGAACTCAACGTGGAGATCTTCTCTTCTGAGACTGGTAAATGGACAGAGTCGGTTGTTTTGTGCCCACCAAACTTACGTTTTGATGGATTGCGTTACAATCCAGGCGTTGCTTACAAGGGAAAGTTGTATTGGGTGCATGAATCTCACCACTGTATGATGATCGCGTTGGATCCCTTCTCGTTCAGTAACAACACTAATAATAGTACTACTGATCGTAAATACTATTTTCATGTCGTTGATCTTCCTTCTGAGGAGTGGGGAACAATAAGTGTGAGCCAAGAGGGACGTCTTCGGTTGTGTAGGGGCCTTTTGTTTGGAGATGGAGATATTGAACATTTGAGGAAACGTCTGAGTATTTGGGAGTTGAAAGATGACGATGACGACAAGGCTGACGGTAGCGTTGGGAAGTGGTGTATGATAAATACCCCTCCTCTGGACAAAATGGTTTCGGAAAATCCATTGGTCACCGAATGGAGCCGCTCAAGTGATCCTGCTGTGGCAGTAGCTTTCGACCCCAATAATGATGACATTTTGTATGTAACATCGTATGACGAAATTATTATGTGCAACATTCGTGCAAATACATTGAAGGAGGTTACAACCATTGACGGTTGGTTAACCTCTGTTTTCCGATTCATGGTGCCATGGTGGCCGACACCGGTTCCTAAAATTGAGTACAACAACCACGAGAATCTGCATGCAGCCCATCTTAACAGTTGTCTTGTATGCTCGTGGCAGCCTCTGGATCCCAATTTGCTTCTTGCACTAGTATATGGAGAATAATTACCATGTTTAATGTACCTGGGCTTTCACCCTTGAGTTTGAAGTCTCCAAGATTCATTCTTGTGCTTTGGGATCCTCTTCCAGTTAATTAGATCCCTAAAGGTTAATATCGAATAGTTATTGTGCGTGCGATGTCCCGTGCAATAGAATTTGTTGGGTCGGGTCTCGTTTGTCCATCCGCCGACCCTCTCTACATTCATTATTGCAGCTTCACCAACTCATTTTTTTGAGGTTTGGTTACTTTTTTCTTTTCGAAAAAAAAGAAGAAGATGTTTTTGAGTGGGGGCCATGACCACAACATTACAGTAGCTAAATATTAATAATATTTCAATTAAATACATACCCTGCATTTGCAAACAATGCATATACTACACAAAAATAGAGACAATATACTGCTCAAGTCATCTATAGAACATCATAGATTCATCATTCATTCATTCATAGATTCATAATCCTACAAGAGTACCAGACTACCAGTAGAACAAATTAATAGATTCCCAAAATCCAAATCATGAATTCAATAATCAATACACAGTTTTCTCAATTGGAATTTGGAAATATACTAGAACAGAGGACTAGGAGAATAGATAACCTGAACTCCTGAAGAATGAAGAACCGAGCTGGAGAGCAAATTGCACTCGGGTACTTGTGTTTGCATTTGACTGTCATTTGTGGAATTGTGAGCTATGCATGCTACCTGGGCTTTTACCCTTGAGTTTGAAGTCTCCAAGATTCATTCTTGTGCTTTGGGATCCTCTTCCAGTTAATTAGATCCCTAAAGGTTAATATCGAATAGTTATTGTGCGTGCGATGTCCCGTGCAATAGAATTTGTTGGGTCGGGTCTCGTTTGTCCATCCGCCGACCCTCTCTACATTCATTATTGCAGCTTCACCAACTCATTTTTTTTGAGGTTGGTTACTTTTTTCTTTTCGAAAAAAAAGAAGATGTGATTATAACCATGATTTACTTGTTTCACTCTACTCAGGGGCGGAATCAGGATTTGTAGCTGGGGGGGGGGGGGTCGAGAATAATGTAGACTTATTCAACTTACTAATCAAAGTTAAGTACTCAATAGTATATATACACAATAATCTCGTTAAGACAATAAATCATATATATGCAATGTAGAAAAAATTAATGTCGTCTTAACACTTAATGCAAGTCCATTCTTATACATTTTCCATCTATTTTTCCTTATATGTGATTTAATCTCACTAAACAAGTCCTTTTAAATTTTAATAAATACTTAATGAAAAGTATTTTTTGACAAATACATAAATACATAATTACGAGGTTTAGTTAACATCTCTCTCTCATCATCTTGGATTAGTTGTCCGTATGGTGCAGACTATAATCTACGTGAGAAGGCTAAGAGAGGGGGGGCGGGGGGTCGGGACCCCTGCGGACCGAATAGTGGTTCCGCCACTGACTCTACTTGCTAATTCACATTTAGCTATACAACTCATTTATATTTACAGTACTCTTATGGCCTAGTACCATTTAGTATAGTGGTATATATCCCCCTTTTGTAAGAGAGAGGTAGTGAGTTTGACTCACAAAAAATAACTAGTTATTGATAGAGAAATTTTAAATACGTTATTGATAGAGAAATTTTAAATACACTAATGCACACCTCTAATAAGTTTTTATCTTATTTTTTTCATAAAACTTCTATCTATGCCCCACATTAAATAAATAAATGTGAAAAACTTTTAAAAAAATAATTAGGTCAGCTCTGGTTTTCTGTGCTCCAACGTGATAAACGAAAACCCTTGCCCATGAAACCTACTCTCATATTCTCCTATGAAAAGAAGGAATTTTTTGCCATCTCCGAGCTTCCGATGTTCAAAACAGGCAGCTTCTCTCTTGATTTGATCCCTTGTTATCAATCTACAAAAAACATAAAAGCAACAGATCAATTTCCAGTGGTGATAGCTTCGTGTAATGACTTGCTTTTGTGTTGCGCATCCACGATATATCAACGTGATTACTACATCTGCAATCCATACACCAACCAATGGACTGCTCTTCCTCCAGCCCCTCAATGCCGCTTTGAAGTAAACGTTTGATTCACTTGCGATCCCTACTATTACTATTAGAAGATGTTGACCAAAGAGAAAAAGACCAGCTAATGTTGACTACAAGTATGCAATTGGACGTGCGTATACTTTCACCATTACTGCCGCGGCTTAATTCCTTGGAACTCAACGTGGAGATCTTCTCTTCTGAGACTGGTAAATGGACAGAGTCGGTTGTTTTATCCCCACCAAGCTTACGTTTTAATGGATTGCGTAACAATCCAGGCATTGCTTACAAGGGAAAGTTGTATTGGGTGCATGAATATGACCGCTGTTTTATGATCGCGTTGGATCCCTTCTCGAACAATATATAACAACACTAATAATAATACTACTGATCGTAAATACTATTTTCATGTCGTTGATCTTCCTTCTGAGGGGTGGGGAACAATAAGTGTGAGCCAAGAGGGACGTCTAGTGCAGGGGCCTTATGTTTGGAGATGGAGATATTTAGCATTTGAGGAAAGGTCTGAGTATTTGGGAGTTGAAAGATGACGATGATGACAAGGTTGGCGGTAGAGTTGGGAAGTGGTGTATGATAAATGCCCCTCCTCTGGACAAAATGGTTTCGGAAAATCCATTGATCTCCGAATGGAGCCGCTCAAGTGATCCTGCTTTGGAAGTTGCTTTCGATCCCAATAATGATAACATTTTGTATGTAAGATCGTATGACGAAATTATTATGTGCAACATTCGTGCAAATACATTGAAGGAGGTTGCAACCAATAATAGTTGGTTAATCTCTGTTTTCCGATTCATGGTGCCATGGTGGCTGATACATGTTCCTAAAATTGAGTACAACAACCACGAGGATACGCATGCAGTCCATCTTAAAAGACAACTTTTTTGCTCCAAATTTAACCTACCCCATGTGTATGACCAAATTTTGACGGAGCTTCATTTGAAATATATGTACGAGAGGTATTGTAATTGTAATCTCATATTTCTCTCCTAAAATAGAGAGAGAAGAAAAAAAGCGAACTTTGATTAAAGTAATTAAGGTGACCCATTGAGGTTTAAGCACCTATTTCTAGCATCTTTAAAGGAATCTGCATTCATTTAATTTGTTTCTTGCACTAGTATCTCAATGTAATGACCATGTTTAATGTACTCGGGCTTTCACCGTTGAGTTTGAATGGAAATTATTCTATGTGCATTGGGATCCTCCTCCTGTTAATTGGCAAAAGGTTAATATCGATAGTTATTGTGCGTGCGATGTCCCATGCAATAGAACTTGTTGGGACGGGTCGCGTTTGTCCATCAGCCGACACCCTCTGTTTTCAATACCGACTCACTTTTTTGGGTGGGTTACTTTCTTTTAAAAATAAAATAAAATAAAGGATGTGAACCATGATTTACTCGAGTGAACTTGTAAATTCACATTTAGTTATATAACTCATTTATGTTTAAAGTACCCTTATGGCCTAGTATCATTTAGTGTAGTGCCGTATGTCTTCTCTTTATAAGTGGGAGGTCGTGAGTTCGACTCACAATTTTATTATTATTATTATTTTGATCAAGATCACATGGTGTTCTCAAAGGGATCCTATGCTCAGAGATTAATACATGCATGAATGTCATGTCAAAATGCTTCCTCCCCTTTGGTTATCAAGAAAAGATTGAGATTTAAACTCCAATCAGCGTCAGCAAGATACGAACAAAAAAAGAAGAAGTTGTTGATCGATGTGATAAAAAAAAAGTTATAACCAAAATTGAATTATTAATTAAAACTAACTCTTAACTGATCTCATTCATCCATCAGATTAGTTTAGTTTAACTGTAGTTTATATTTGAAAGCAATTAATTTTCAACAATCTTTCAAATCAAACCATTTAACCACACACCATGTTGCACGTTACTCACTATGAGTTTAGGTTTCTTTGTGAGCATAGGTTTGTGAACTCATACAATTCTACATTCGTATTAGTGAAATGAACTCCAATTCTCGTGGTTTGACAACAGAATGAAGTAAAAAAGTTTACTCTTAGTTTGTACACCTTAGGTGAGTTTTATGCTAATAGATTCTTTTAGTCTGCTATGCTTTATTTGATATTTTTGATATCTCATTCTAATTGATTCACAGCAATACATTCTGTTTGAGCCCAAAAGTATTTTTGGCAGGATCTTTTGGTGGGTTTGAGCCAGCGGGCCGGTACCTGCGGCCCAAAAATAAACCTACTCGGGTTTGGGGTGTAGCTTCGCCCATTCCGTAACCCATAAGGAAAATGAAACCTTATTGGGATCGAGTAGCAGAGATTGAATAGGAAACTTCAATTAATGATCCTTCTAAGGCAAGGAGCAGTCGAAACCCTAGGTGTATAAATACAGGGTTAAGCGACGAAGTTAAGGACCTATCTCGAATCAATCAATCCCAGCGATTATAAAGCCTCCCTGGAGCAAACCTTCAACCCTGTTGAAACCCGGCGACCGTACTCTCAGTCCTAGTCTCTCAGAGCCGACTGTTAGTGCTACTGCCACAGATACTCCCAGCGAAGCCAAAGATACGCTTTGGCAAACCCCGTACTTTCTCAGAACTTCCCCGTGATTGCTCTGCTCAACCTACAACGTTGAGTATTGATTTGGTGACCGAAGAGATCACACCCAAAGTCCTTATCCATAAGGCAAAAGTTCTTTCCCGAAAGGCTAGAGAAGAACCCTGTGACGAGGTTGGTGCTCTCCTCGTCCACAGCGCTTGAAGAAGAAGTCAGGTCAAGGGACTACCCCGACGACTGCACCCCGCGGTGCTGGCACGCCTGCGTAATCACTCGCTCAAAAGAGACAGTTTGTATACCAACTGGTTTTGGAGCCAAACATTTTGGCATGCCCAGTGGGACATCAATAGTGTCTCTTCGTGAACACAGCCATTGGGAAGTCTAGCGAAAACCCTTACCAAAAGGTTTACGCTAACTGCTCAAAGCATAAGACCTCCAGTTACAGACCGCATCCTCGCGTGGACTGTCGTGGTCTTTCTGAAGAACAAGTATCTTAAAGATTCTCTCATCAGCTCCAATCACCCAACATGTCAACTGGACAAGATAAGAATCATTCGACCGCTACTGAAGGTCAGAGCGTCAATGTTAATCAGGCCAGCGAGCCTGGTGTCCCCGCCACTGTTAACGCTACAGTGAGGGGGGTGGAGAAATACAGGCTTTCGTTCCGAAGCCTATTCCAGAGGGGGCGACCTCCGAGGTCAGGTTCGCAATCATCATGGAGAATATCGAAAACCATCGCAAGAAGATGGACGCTGATTTTGCCAGAGAGGCCGCAAAGACGGATAAGCTCATACGCGAAATAGATCAGCGACTTATTCGCCATGCAGAGGAGACTAGGCAACAGATCGCACAATCAGAAAGTGCAGTGAGGGAACATGCCGCTAGCGTCGCTAGCGAGCAGAATCGTTGTCAAAAAGAGATCTTGGAGGCTATCGAGAACCAAACCAAACAGACCGCGTCAGACATGGCGGGTCTTCGTAAGGATGGTGCTAACCTGCCAACCGAGGTAGCTATGCAGAGAGCGGAATTGAACCAAGTGAGAGAAGTGTTAAACAAAGCTTTAGGGGACCCTAATGCCATCCTTGGCTCTCTTGGCCAGCCATCCGGTTCAGGCAAGTACGTGCCACCAAATCAGCACGAAAAGACTAATAACAATACTGTTTCTTCTTCAGCTACCGTTACTGCTACACCACTGAAGAATAAGGAGCAAGCGTTGGTTATTGGCGGCAGTAAGGAAAAGCCTGCCTCGTCAGGCGGACAGGCCACCAGACAGAAGCATCAGGCCTCGAAAGGTGCAGGAACCTCATCTGACCCCGCTACGTTCGTTCAATACGACAGCGACGGGACAGAAATGATGTATCAAGAACTGCCAGGAAATTATTATGGGCTCGACCAGACCGGCACCCCGATCAAGATAACATCTTTGTCAAAGGAAGAGATTAAGCCAGCGGTGACTCTTCAGCAACAGGCTACTACCCGTGTTGTACACGTCGGAGAAGGCCTGGCGACTGTAAATCAAACAATACCTGTGCAGGCTGCTCGCCAGACTGTGGCGACACCACCTCCTCCTCCGGGCCCAGATTATGTAAGACGAGATGAAGTAGAGGAGATGATCAGATTGGCTAACCCTAGGGCCCAGCCAGAGGGGGTTTATGAGGGGCCTTTCCCGCCTCATATCATGCTCGCGCATTTTCCCCGGGGCTATAAGAATATCATATTTTCTACTTTTTCAGGGGAAGATACAGAGGATGCGGCAACACATCTGGCTAGGTTTAGGGTACAGTGTGGCCAATACCAGAACGTTGATATCCTCAAATGCAGGATTTTTGGCACTTCTCTGTCAGGCACTGCCTTTAGATGGTTTTCCAAGCTTCGACCAGGAACAGTGGCGGATTGGCCTGCAATGGAACTGCTGTTCCGAGAGACTTTCGGGACTATTAAGCCTGAGGTAGACTTAGCTTCCCTCACCCAGATGGCCCAACAGCCTACAGAATCAGCGGTGGCCTATCTTCAACGCTTTCAGATCCAAAAGGCCAAACTGAATGTCATCTTGCCCGAGAAAGAGTTAGTCAAATTGGCGGTCAAGGGTTTGGAACCACGTCAGCGTAAGAAGCAGCATGGCAGCATAATTCAGTCAATGGGGGAACTCATCACGGAGGTGGGAAGTTTCGAGCATCTCCTTTGAGAAACAGATGCAAGGAAGAATGCTTCCAGAGGGACATATGTGCCGGGAAAACATCGTACCGTAGCGGCCCTGAGCTACCAGCCGGCTACCTATGACCTTATTACCATCATAACACTGAAGAGGTGGCCCAGGATGACGACGAGGAAGAGGAGAATGATGTCGCCGCCTACGAGTTGACAAGAAAAAAGAATCCAGCCTTGAAACAATTGAAAATTTCCAAGGAACCTGTCAAGCTCAAATCAGTGGCCTTCACCAAACCTGAGTTCGCGACATATACATACGATGCCAACAAGGCACATGAGATTCTCGACGAGATGATCGCCGTAAAGATGGTGAAGACTGATTTTGGACCCTTTCCTCGACCAGAACAGCTAAAAGGGAAGAAGTACTGCAAATTCCATAATTTGTGGAATCATAACACCGCGGACTGCGTGAAACTCAAAGACCAGATTCAGTTATGGCTTAATAATGGCAGTTTGCAGGTGGAAGCTCCAGTCAAGGCGGCGGCGCTAGTAGACTTGGATCCCTTTCCAGACACTGGGATCAACATGGTCGATGTGAACTGGACCAAACAACAGCAACGGAAACCCACTCTGGATTTGGGCTCGAACGAGTGAGGGGAGAAGTCCACAGCGGACGAAACACCCGCGAAAGGCAGAGCAAAACTCACCAGTCAAGCCTCGCCCGTGGTCTTATGCTTGCGGTGCAAAGAAGAGTGTGGTATTCAGGTGTCACATGAAGAGGTCGAGCAGACATTTCGATTTGGCTCCCTACCACCGATCAAGTGGGCTTCATCATCACGGAACTATCAACCTTCTAGCCTAAGAGAAAGAGAGAAAATAGAGTCATCACCATCCCCAAAGGACTCCAATTTGTTCAGGAGGCTCAGAGCGGCCACGATTGATCAAATACATGAAGAAAGGATCAAGAAGAAGGATAATGACGTATTGACCAAGCCTTATATCCCACCGACGCCAACCGCTACTATCAAGGAGGGCAAGTGGTATACCAGAGAAAGAAGAAAGGCTGTGGAAATAAGCACCTCTAAAAAGAGGAAATTGCAGCGCAGGTTTGGGGAAGCTAAGAGCGCGCTAGAAGCCCTGGACCAGGGCCTGATTAAACCCTCACAACTGGTCAAGTCACCTGAGCAGTATCAGAGAGAAATGGAGGCATTAGCCGCTAAGCCGTTAAGGTCTCCTCGTAGCTTTAATAAACAAGCAGATTCACGGACAGGGGCATCTAAGCCCAGTGTTTTTTGTAGGATTACTGACGAGCAGACACCGCCGATTGCGCGAAAGGAGAGCTCCCCGACTCGGCGACCACATGTCAAGCGCAGGTTATTTCGCGAGGAATCGGAGGTCAAAACTTCAGTCTTTGAGAGACTGGGGGGCAAGGACAGGACTACTGACACCTTACAGTGGAGACCCAAGAAAGTCCAGAGTATAGTCGCCACTGCCTCAGGTGAGCACAAGACACCGGAAACTCCTGAGTCGGCTTCCGTAGCACAAGAGCTTGAATAATATGAGGTGAAGGGCCTCACTGAGGGATCGCTGGTGGATTGTTTGGCTAAGCTGTTCCAGAACGATATCCCAGTCGAGGATCCTAAGCTTGACTTGGAAGATGACATGGAAGAGACAGAGACGGCTGACGTTTCTTGCAATATGGTTTATATACTCCCCGCAAGATATGCGCTACCAGTCGCTGCTCAGGACTGTATGGAGGCCGAAGAGGAGAACGCGCAACCGTTGCAGGTCACATCAGCGGCCGCGACACCTGCTGAGGAGGCTGTTCCTCAAGAAACAGATGAGGATCCAAACAAAGGACCATTCATGAACTTCTCCAGGCTAACGCCAGCCATGGTCCAATATATGAGACCGCTATACATCACGGCAGAGGTCAGCGGCATCAAAGTTAGTAAAATCATGATTGATACCGGAGCCGCGGTTAATGTCGTCACTACCAGGACCATGCATTTGCTTGGGATCAAGAGGGAGAAGATCCAGTCTACGTCCCTCGCGCTTAAAAACTTCGCGGGGACTGTAACGAAGACTTTGGGATTGTTGTTCTTGCGCATTAAGGTTGGCCCAGCAGAGGGGGTTTATGCTTTCTTTGTAACAGATTGCTATGCGGCCTACAGTGCCATTTTGGGCAGGGACTGGATCCACAGGAGTTACTGCGTACCATCCACACTTCATCAGGAACTGGTTATATGGAACAGGGAGACAGATACAGCAGAGGTGATAAAAGCAGATCCTCGTCCGTTCCCAGTTTCCGCAAATTATGTAGATGCCAGATATTATTTGAAGCCTATCACTCCATTGCAGGTTATTGGCATCGATGATAAAGGCCGCCCCACAGGGGTGACGGCCTCTGAATTGGCATAGTGGGGGCTCACACTCACAAAAGAAGACTTAGAGAGGCCCGGCCACGCTGTGCCCAAACCCGTAAATAATTAATGGATTACGACCTCTCGGAGGAGGGGATAGAGGCCTTCCACTCGATATACGAACGGCTATCATCATACTTAGTGGAAAGATAGGCTTATGATCGAGTCGCGACCTTGGAGATTGTCAATGAAGAACTTTCTGATCAGGAGCGCGAGGATGAAATAGGTATCCAGCTTACCCCGGCAGCGCTGGACGATACACCTCCTAAAGTCAGAGACCCTACTGAAAAGGTTAATCTGGGAACAGTGGACGAACCTATGGAGGTCGCTATCAATGCTTACTTAGAGCCTAGCGAGAAGCAGAGGCTCACCGAGTTGTTACTGGAATTTAAGGATTGTTTTGCGGAGAAGTATGAGGACATGCCCGGCCTGTCACCGGATTTGGTTTGTCATCAACTACCAACTCTCCATGACAAGAGGCCCGTGAGGCAAGAACCTCGACGGATGAATTCAGAAACCCAGGTTCTCGTCAATGAGGAAGTCGAGAAAATACATAAGTCAGGCATTATCAGGGTCGCCAAATACAATCAGTGGCTATCTAATATAGTGCATGTTCGCAAAAAGAACGGCAAGATGAGGGTCTGCGTAGATTACAGAGACTTGAACCTTGCTACACCTAAAGATGTTTATCCCATGCCGGTCACGGATATGTTGGTAGACGCCGTAGCAGGACATGAGTTGTTGTCCTTCATGGATGGCACTGCGGGATATCACCAAATTCCGGTCGCTGAAGAGGACAGGCACAAGACCGCATTCTGGTGCCCCGGGTTCGCGGGGGTTTTCAAATATGTGGTCATGCCCTTTGGATTGAAGAACGTTGGTGCGACATATCAAAGAGCCATGAACTTAATTTTCCATGATATCCTGGGGAAGATTCTAGAGGTTTACATCGATGACGTAGTTGTGAAATCGAGGAAGAAAGGGGACCACATCGCAGATCTCAGGAAAGTATTTGAGCGAATGCGACGACATAAGCTCAAGATGAACCCTGCTAAATGCGTGTTTGGGGTTCAGGCAGGGGATTTCCTGGGATTCGTAGTCCATCAGCGAGGCATTGAAGTCCCTGAAGACAAGGCGACCGCAGTCATCAACGCGTCTCCCCCGCGAACGAAGAAGGAATTACAGCGTCTGTTGGGTAAGATCAATTTCCTAAGACATTTCATCTCTAACTCTGCAGGTAAAATCCAACCCTTCTCGCCATTGCTGAAGTTACAAGGGCAGAATGAGTTCGTATGGGAGGCCAAACATCAAGAGGCTTTCGACATAATTAAGGCCTACTTAGCAAGCCCGCTAGTGGTGGTTCCTCCCAGGACTGGGATTCCATTGAAGTTATATATCTCGGCAACTGAGGCTTCCATTGGCAGCCTACTCGCTCAGGATGACGAGGGAGGTGTTGAGCACGCTATATTTTACCTCAGCCGAACATTGACGGATTGCGAAACAAGGTATACTCCGATGGAAAAGCTGTGTCTTACTTTGTACTTCTCAGCGTGCAAGTTGCGGCATTACATGTTATCTTTTACTACCTACATCATCGCTCAAACTGATTTGGTCAAATACATGTTGTCCCGGCCTATTCTGAGAGGCCGCATTGGCAAGTGGGTATTGGCCCTTTCAGAGTTTTCGCTACAGTACGTACCTCAGAAAGCTGTAAAGGGGCAGGCCATCGTGGATTTTCTGGCACATCATCCTATGTTGGAGCTACCCGTGATGAAAGAGTTGGAAATAGCGTCTGCTACCACTATTCTGCCAGATTTGGCGCGCATCCCAGAATACGCAGTGTGGTACCAAGCTGCAGTCTTCCTGCAGCCCTGGATATTGTTCTTTGATGGCTCAAGAACCGAAACACTGGTAGGAGCAGGAATTGTTCTGGAAAATCCAGCGGGCGATCGTTTCTCTTATTCTTTCCAGCTAGAGTTTAAATGTACGAACAACCAGGCCGAGTATGAAGCTCTTATTATTGGGTTGGAAGTCTTATTGGAAATGGGCGTGAGAGACGTTCAAGTTTGCGGCGATTCACAACTCGTTATCAACCAGCTTCAAGAAAAATACAGATGTGTCAGCTGGTTGCTCGTACCATATTTGAACCGCGCTATCGAGCTTCTGGATCAATTTGACGACGTTGGTCTGGAATATATCCCTCGCGAGCGCAATTTCGCACACTGAAGTATGGGGTTCGCGAGCGTATTCTGAAAGTGGAGCGTTGCACACTACCTTCCTGGCTTGCACGACCTGATCCACCGGACGATCCAGTGGTCGCGGTGCTGGAACCTATTGATGTGGATTGGCGCATCCCGTTGATTAATTACCTCAAACAACCAGACCCCACGGCCGACAGGAAGATTCGCTTTCTCGCCTTAAATTACTTCCTCAGGGGAGATGAGCTGCGCCGACGTGGGGAAGATGGCATAGACTTCCGATGTGTCTATGGCCGCGAAGCGAAACGATTAATGCGTGAAGCGCATACAGGGATTTGTGGGGCTCATCAAGCGGGACCTAAGATGCGATGGCTTATCAGGAGACATGGTTATTACTGGCCCAACATTTTAAAGGACTGCATTGCATTCGCCAAAGGATGCGAAGATTTTCAAGCACATGGTCCGGTCCAGCATGTTCCTAACATTCCCATGCAGCCTATAATTAAACCTTGGCCTGCGCGCGGTTGGGCATTGGACTTAATTAGGATGATACACCCCCACTTTTCTCTCCAGCATAAGTTCATCATCGTGGCTACTGACTTCTTCACTAAGTGGGTCGAAGCTGAGCCTTTGAAAGAGGCTTCCGGCACCACCATTCGCCAGTTTATTTTTCGTAATATTCTTTGCAGGTTTGGTATCCCCGAAGTGCTCGTTTCTGACCGGGGGGGCAGCGTTCATGGGAGGTCCCGTCGAGCAACTTATCCATGATTTTGGCATCCAGTTCGTCCATAGCACTCCGTACTATGCTCAGTCCAACGGTCAAGCGGAAGCTAGCAACAAGATTATTATTACCTTGCTAAAGAAGATGTTGGTCGAGAACCCCAGACAGTGGCACGATACTTTGTATGAGACGTTATGGGCTTATCGTACGTCCAAGCGGAACCCCACTGCTACGACACCTTATGCTTTAATGTTTGGTCATGACGCTGTTTTGCCCTTGGAGATCAACGTTCATTCTTTGCGTGTACAAGAGCAGCATCACTTGATCGGTGAAGATTACGTCCAGGCGATGTGGCAAGAACATGAAGATCTGAGCGAGAAGCGCTTAGCAACTTTGGACAATTTGGTGATGGAAAAGCAGCATATTGCCCGCGCCTACGATAAGAGGACACGTGGTCGTAGTTACAAAGAAGGCGAACTTGTCTGGAAAGCCGTGTTACCCCTGGGTGAGAAGTTAACCGGCCGCGGTAAATGGACTCCGCGATAGGAAGAACCTTTTGTCGTTCACCGTATCTTAGAACGCGGGGCTTTTCACCTTAAAGACATCGATGGTGATATCCATCGCAACCCCGTCAACGGACATTTTTTTGAAAAAATACTACCCTAGTGTTTGGGAGTTCGATAATCCCCCTGATCAACCTCCTGCCCAGACTGGGGGGCAACCATAATCTTTATCGGTCCGCTCCACCTATCTCTACTTTTCAGGCCTTTTTCTTGTGGCCTTCGATTTGTGTCTTCGCTCCACCGATAAACATTGGGGGGCAACTCTACCTCAAGCTAGGCCTTAGTTGAGGCCATATGTACGTACTAGCCTATTCATGAGGCTTTATTATTGTATTCAGATGTTAAGTCTATATTCATATGTGATTATCCTTGGCAGATTGTGTTAAGAATATTCATAGAGGCCTATACAAGAGGCTTTATTTTTTCAGATTAGCAATTTCTTACATTTTTCTGTTGCAATTTTTGCGTGTTAAGAATATGCATAGAGGCCTATACAAGAGGCTTTATTTTTTTAGATTAGCAATTTCTTACATTTTTCTGTTGCAATTTTTGCTCAAAAAGGAAAATTCAAAAATTTCATTCATAAAGTGGCTTTGCGGCCAAAGGCATACAAAAACAGATCAATACACTTGCAATTATAGGGCCAAAGGTGGCTTTGAAGATCACGAGAAACATGAAGTTAAAAATGGCTGGATCTGGTTGCGGTAAGAAGGATTTGGGCACTACCGCCGCTACTCTTCCTCTCTTCACCCAGATCCTCCTACGATCTGAGTCGCCACTGCTGTCATCGGTACCGGAGGAAGAGGGAAGGAAATAATCCATCATACCCCTTCCTGGTGACTGTCCTCCGGATTGGAGATGGTATCCAGAGCGAGCGCGACTCACAACCACATCTACCTCCTGGGGAAAAACAGAAACCTCGTAGCCGGGCCCTGGAGGTAGACAGCGGAAGAAGAACAGTAGGCCTCAAAGTGGCCTTCCGCCTTTCCGCCTCTTGCTCCTCGCAGACACTCGGAGGAGACGGACTCCTCAAAATGTGGTTCCGCCGCGTTAGGAGCGTGGCGTGTTCTTCGGTTTAACTGAGACTTGCAAGTTCGTCCAGAGTCCAAGCAACCAAAGGCATGCCACTGGACCTGAGATTAGGCCATAAGGCCTACCCAGGTCTTGAGATTAAGCCATGATGCCTATAAATTTTTGGCTAAGGGTGAGATCTTGGGAGGAAGATTTTAGAAACTGAAGAAAGAGCAGCAAGGCTTGCGAGGTTATCTTTGGAAAAGACATGATTGCTTGGTTGCCTATTCTCTCTGAGTGTAGGTATTTATAGTGCCGGTCGTAGTGATCCCAACAGCACGATAGGCAGTTGAAGTACTTTCAACGCCATTAATGAGAGAATCAATGGAGTTAAATGCTAGAATCTAGGAAATGAAAGGAATTGAAAACGCGTGGGAAGCAGGGCAGTCTTCAAGGAGATAACCGCCCAGATTGGGGTTATCCTCTCAACAGTTGCGATGTCAGTAACTACCGGAATTTAAAGTAAGATTTGGGCCAAATAAAGTGGGCTAAATATTAAATATTAATTATAATACGGTTCATACAAAACAAAATGAGCCTGGCATAAGAGGCCTAAAGTTTTCGGCCCGCATGGGTCAAGCGAAGTAGGTGTTCGTCCAGACGAAAACTGGCGTCGGCAGCAGTTCGCTCCGCTTGTCGGGCTGCTTCGCTAGCCTGAGCCAAGTTTTGTGACATTGCTTCGAAGGCCGCTAGGGGTTGCTCTAGCAAAGGCTCATCTTGCTCAAGCTGGGCCGTCACTGCCACCAATTGGGCTTGAAGCTCTTGGATCTGGGTCCGAAGGTGATTCTGCGTAATCCGCAAGTCTCTAACGAGGATAGCTCTATCGCCCAAGAAGTCGCGAGATGTCTCTGTCTGCTGTGCAAGGCCTCGATAGCGAGCTTGAGCTTGCCTAGCTTGCGCGGTCGCGGTCGTTCTCTCATTAATCCGCTCAGGAAGATTTTGTAACAGCTCATATATTTCGGTGAACTCAGCCTCAGTGATAGTTCGCTCGCGGCGAAGGACCATCAAGTATTCCTGAGCTTTGGCGGACGCGCCCGGCAGTAAGATGTCAGGACCCAGAAGTCGCTGCAACCTATCCCTCGCTTCGTCTATAACCCCTGGAGGGGCCACTTCGAGTACACGAACGAGCCTTTCCAGCCTGGAAGAGGGCTCAGCGGTGGAGCATTAGCATCAGCATCAGCATCAGCAGCAGCCACAGCGGGGGCCTCCTGAGGCTCTATGATGGGGACCGCTTCCTGCTCTGGTTCCACATTTACTCCCGCTCCCACTTTAAGAGCATGGGGGGCAGGCTCTTGAATCACCATATCCTCATCAACTGGTTCAGCAGGATCAGCGACAGGTATCTCCACAGCAACAGTGGCTTCTTCAGCAGGACCAGGACACTACGGTTAAGAGGAATTATCAGGATACATAGATAAATAAAGGACTAAGGCATTTGCTTCAGAACAAGCATACCTCTGCGAACGGAGGCTCGTGCAGGACTGCTGTCGGTGCCAGTTCTTGAACTACCTCAACGGGAATGGGGTCAAGCGCTACTTGCGCTAAAGGTTGTGCAGCAATCGGCTCCTCAGATGGTGCGTCTGAAGGGGCTATCCCTTCTTCTAGCTCGGGTGAACTATCGTCTATAACCTGCATTGGAATTGAAGCCAATGGCACATCGCTCGCGGTGCTGGTAGGAGGTGGGAGATTACTGGAATCTGTGGACGCTTGAGACTGCGAGGCAGATGTTCCTTCACCAGCAGCAGAAGACCCTTCCCCAGCATGTCCGGAAGACCGGCGACGAACCTGCGAGTGAAACGATTATAGGAGTTGGACTAAAAGATGGACAATTTCTAGCATGAACTTCCTATCTCTTACCAGTCGATCAGCGAGTGGTTCATCCTCTTCCCATAGGTCAGTGCGAGGGTCCGAGCGGCTGCGCTTGCGGGCCAAAGAGGCGGCAACCTGCTGGGATTATAGCGTTAAATTTAACTCTGACGATAGAGAGTACATAATCCTGAGAATAGAGGGTTCTTACGGTTTGCGGATTGTCGTCATCAGAGGAAGAGTCTTCAACTTCAGGCTCCGCGATCACCGCTTTCTGCTTTCCGGACTGGCCAGCTGCCGGGGAGGCACTGATTGCGCGACTGCTAGAGCGTGGCGCGCTCCCCTGATACAGCGAAGGGTGAGTGAAAGGAAAGTAATGCAGAAAGATGCAGAAGGTGGAACTAAGATTCTCACCTCCGGGGGGGGGGGGGGGGGGGTTCGCGGATTACGATTCCATCTTGAGTTTGGCGAGGGGCTCGCGCCGGCTATTTTGCTGGAAGAGGCTGGGATTGTGTGGCATCCTCTGAGAAGCGAGCGAGCAGTTCAACATCGGCCGGATAGGGGCTTTTCAATTCTCCAAAAATGGCTGCAAAGAGTTCGTCGTCCCGCTGAGCCCAGCAATTGACAGAGACCTCCTCCCACCAGTTTTCGTATCCTTCTTCAGTCCCATCCACGACGTCAATAACCCGAGCCCAGTCAGGGAGGTCAACCAGCGCAAGCATACTTTGCGCCGGCACAGGCCCGGTAGGGGGCCCGAATCTACGCCAAGAAGTGTTGTAGTTCCAGGCGTCGTATAAAGGAAATGGCACCAATTGAACAAGGCCGAATTGGTGAGCAAAAGGGTTAGGAGCGTACAGCTCGTAGCTGAGTTCCTCAGCAGCGATCCTAATGTCTGAACAGGAGATCGCGCGGCGGAAAGCCAAGTGGCGCGATCAGTGTAGCGAGGATCGCCAGGAAGAAAGCCATATTCAAGTAGAGGTGGAAATCTTCTATCCATTATTATATCACAATACGACATCTCATCCAGGAGGTACAGATAGGAAAAACATTCGGAATAGGGAGGGGATGAATACCTTTCCTTGCGGCTGAACGACTGACCCAAGAGCTGGTCGGCCAGCGGAAGTAATGGAATGTCATCGCGGTGGAAGAATGGCAAGTAGGTTTGGAAACAGAAGTCCAAAATCCAAAAGGGGCCAGACATGCTAGTCTCGAACAGATGCATTGTGGCTTGATATAACATGCGGTAGAGGGCTCCTAGTACCAGTTGCCCGAGCCCTACGTTGCGGCCATTGTAGAGGGTCGTTGCTAGGAGAGTCCACGTACCAGTGGGCTTGTAGGAGGAGGTGCAGAAAATGAACTTGCACAGCCAATACTCCAGGAAAGCAATTCCACCGGTCGCAATGTGCTCCCGGCTGTAATACTCCAACCATCTTGGGTAAGAGCCACTTTGGGTGCTGCGACCGTGTTGGGCCATGGTCGAAGTGAAGTTGACAGAATCGAATTGACCATGTAGATAGGGCTCGCCATCGATGGGCAAGCCAGTGTGATGGCAAGAATGTCCAGCAAGGTGATACTCATTTGACCGAATCAAAAGTCAAAAGTGTTGGTGGTGGTATTCCAAAAACAAAGAAAGGCAGAGAGCGGCGAGCGATTGCCGCCGCGACGAAGGTGGAAACATAGATCCATGGTGTGTGTGATACCTGCTGCGTTCCAGCTGGCTAGATCTAGCGCCCGTGTTTCGCGATACCAGGAGAGTTCTGCGGGGCTGAGGGAGGACGACCAATGCCCTATTTTGGCTCGATGATTCTGGACACCCCAGCTACTGAAATCTCCAGGAGTCCTTCGGAGGACTGGAATGGGTCGGCGGACTGGTAGGCCGTAGAGAGCGATGGCATCAGCCGGAATAACATCTTGTGGCACGGGCCCCAGTCCGGTTTGGTGGTCGGAGAATCGAAGGAGCAGGGGTCGATGAATGGATGTTTGGAGGAGAATGCAGGCACCGATGTTGGTTCCCCAAGTATGGGCAACCTTTTCGTTTAACTCTTCCTCTTGATCGATGACTATCTTCTTCAGGGGAGCCATTTCTGGGTTTCTGCGAAGGAGGTATCGGAAGAAATGAGTTTTTCTGGGTTTAAGAGGCTGGAAGGGTTTCTGATGTGACAGGACTTGCGGCAGTGAGTTTAAATAAGGAATTTTGTGAGGGAAACGATACGACAAAAAGGCGTTTTGCAAACGAAAGGACGCGACCTTCATTAATGGCATCGTTTCAAGCGACCGGCGCGTCGTTTTAGTCCCCTTCAATCAGTTACATCTTCATGGGCCTGATTTCGGGGCCTGGGGGGCAATGTTTGAGCCCAAAAGTATTTTTGGCAGGATCCTTTGGTGGGTTTGAGCCAGCGGGTCGGTACCTGCGGCCCAAAAATAAGCCTACTCAGGTTTGGGGTGTAGCTTCACGCATTCCGTAACCTATAAGGAAAACGAAACCTTATTGGGATCGAGTAGCAGAGATTGAATAGGAAACTTCAATTAATGATCCTTCTAAGGCAAGGAGCAGTCGAAACCCTAGGTGTATAAATACAGGGTTAAGCGACGAAGTTAAGGACCTCTCTCGAATCAATCAATTCCAGCGATTACGAAGCCTCCCCGGAGCAAACCTTCAACCCTGTTGAAACCCGGTGACCGTACTCTTAGTCCTAGTCTCTCAGAGCCGACTATTAGTGCTACTGCCACAGATACTACCAGCGAAGCAAGGGTAACGCCCTCGCAACCCAGCGAAGCCAAAGATACTCTTTGGCAAACCCCGTGCTTTCTCAGAACTTCGCAGTGATTGCTCTGCTCAACCTACAACGTTGAGTATCGATTTGGTGTCCGAAAAGATCACACCCAAAGTCCTTATCCGTAAGGCAAAAGTCCTTTTCTGAAAGGCTAGAGAAGAACCCTGTGACGAGGTTGGTGCTCTCCTCGTCCACAGAGCTTAAAGAAGAAGTCAGGTCAAGGGACTACCCCGACGACTACACCCCGCGGTGCTGGCACGCCTGCGCAATCACTCGCTCAAAAGAGACAGTTTGCATACCAACTGGTTTTGGAGCCAAACACATTCCTCACCAGTGACATCCACATATTTGAATGTGATCACTAAGTTAGAGAGCAGTTATTTAGTACGATTATTGTGCCACAAGTATGGTACAGTAGGCCAATCAAATGGTGAATATGGGGGATTTTCAAAATGTTACAGGACAATTACAAGAGCATGAAGTTTTAAACTATATGCAACGTGACACAACGGGACATTCCCCAAGTCAAGAGGTAAGAGTATTTGGGTGAGTAAAGCCTATCTCGTATCATCCAATTAAAGCACCAGAACTTGACTTTCTCCTGCCAAAATCCATGATTAAAGTCAAATCAAATGCACAACACCAATAAACACCTGAAATCATATTCAACTTTAGAATGTGAGTTGACATGTCCGTGCACACATTTAAAACAGAAGGTTGGTTTAACGATCATTTAACCTACCCTATGTGTATGACCGAATTTTGATCCAACAGTCCAACATGAGAAGTGGAAATGACATTGGTCGTTGAACACCACTTGCTTTTATCTTGTTTGTTCGAATTTTTGTGGGCTTTACATAATGAGTGAGTAGGTCTTCTTTTTTTTTTTAGAAAAAAAAAAATGAAAATTACAACTTGAAACCCTTATAACAACCAAGACTGAGGGTGTCAAAAATTAAACGTTGAAAGAGCATATAAAGACAACTTTTCCCACCAAGTAACTGCACTATTCAGATTATGGCCTTGATTAGCAATTGCATCGGCAACAAAGTTGGCATATCGAAGAATGTGGCTGAATCAGATGTTGTCAAAATTGGCCGCAAGATTGTTGATATCTCTTACCAAGGTTCGGAGGGGCCAATGTAGGTGATCTTTTTTGTTGACTGCATTTATTAACAGTTTAGAATCCCCTTCCCTTCCACACATTTAAAACAGAGGTAGTATCACATTGCATCCAGGTAGCAGACTTTAGTGTAAACATACCGTTTAAGTGGATATTTGATTTCGTACTCAATCCGACTACAATTGAATTTACATCCTAAGATAGAAATTAACGAGCATTTAAAATGCTCATTAGCATTTGAATAAATACGCCTTTTCTGGTTTCAAAAATCAATAGCGTGCCTCTTGGTCAATGCTACTTCATGTACTCATGTGGCAACTTGCTAGCCATTAACCAAAAAAAAAAAACGCCACTATTGAAAATGAGTATTTGGGCTTGGGAAGCCCAATGAAAAGGCATATACACTGACCTAGGCCCATCTTGGTTTCTATAAAACCGTCCTTACTTTGCGCTGGCCGAATGCTGTGCTCCTCTTCGCTTATTCTAAAAAAAAAAAAAGAGGAAGAAAAAAAAAAAAAAAACCTCCGTTCTCTTCAAGCCGAGATCCAAATAATCGGAAAGTATGGGGTCGAAATTTCCGAATTCCGATTGGGTTGCAGCAGAACCCAAAACAAGAGCTTTGCTCCCTCCTACGACTCCTTCGAAATTTTCATTCCGATTCGGTTGCTGCTCCACAGAACCAAAAACCATCATCGGAAAAGTTCGACTGCCTAGTTTGGGCCAAAAACCGTCATCGGAAAAGTTCGACTGCCTAGTTTGGGCATTAAGGTAATTTTATAATGTAAAGGTCATTTATGTAATTACGTTACTGTTTAACGGATTCTGTTTCGCGCGCTGGGTTTCGGGCATTAAATTCATTTGGTCATGGAAAAGGTCATTTATGTATTCTGTTTCGCGCGCTGGGTTTCGGGCATTAAATTCATTTGGTCATGGAAAAGGTCATTTATGTAATTTCCGCTTTCAAGTCTGTTACGCGCGCTCTGAAAACCAGAGTTTGTTAAGAACGCTCACAGTTACACCTCTCTCTCTCCCTCTTCTTCACTCAAGAACACATTACTCAGTAAAAAAATTTCTAGTACCAAAAAAAAAATTTCATCTTCCAAAACCAGAAAAAAGTTTCCGAATTCCAAAATGTCATATGCAAAGAAGTTGATGGAAATGGGGGCAGGTAAGGTTTCAAGACTCTATCTTTTGTGTAATTCTTGTGGCTTTTGGATTCTGGGACCTCAAAATTGAGGTTTACTTTAACAATTTTGGTTTATGGAAGTGTACTTGTGGTTTCTGGGTTCTTGTGGTTTTTTGATTATGGGTTATGGAGCTTTACTTGTGGTTTCTCGGTTCTTGTGGTTTTTTTTTTGATTCTGGGTTTTGGGTTTTGAAATTTGAGGTTTACTTTTACACTTTATGGTGGTATTTGAATTCCTTGTGGTTTCTGGGTTCTTGTGTATGTATCTTTTTTAGTTCTAGGTTCTGAAATGTAAGGCTTACATTTACTTCTTGTAGTTGTGGTTTTTGAATCATGGGTTCTGAAACGTAAGGTTTTGGATTCTAGGTTGTCAAAATTGAAGTTTAGTGTTTTTGTTTTCTGGGTTCTGAAAACTGAGGTATACTTTTGCAGGGCGTTACTGGACAACTGAAGACGATAAGAAACTGAAATATGCAGTGAAGAAAGTTGCTGCTCGTAAGGGAGGACACATCAAAGATTGGGAGAAAGTGGGTTTCATAGTCGGAAAAAGGGGAGAAAGTGGGTTTCTTGTGTATGTATCTTTTTTAGTTCTAGGTTCTGAAATGTAAGGCTTACATTTACTTCTTGTAGTTGTGGTTTTTGAATCATGGGTTCTGAAACGTAAGGTTTTGGATTCTAGGTTGTCAAAATTGAAGTTTAGTGTTTTTGTTTTCTGGGTTCTGAAAACTGAGGTATACTTTTGCAGGGCGTTACTGGACAACTGAAGACGATAAGAAACTGAAATATGCAGTGAAGAAAGTTGCTGCTCGTAAGGGAGGACACATCAAAGATTGGAAGAAAGTGGCTTTCATAGTCGGAAAAAGGGGAGACCTCTGCAAAGACAGATGGCAGAATGTGGTTTCTCCAGATATAAAGAAAGGAGCTTGGAGCAAGGAGGAGGATCAAAGGCTCCTCAATGCCTCTGCTTCTTGTGGTTCAAACATGTTGAATACTATGCTTGATGTCTTCAATTCTTCTTCTGTGGATGGAAAGATCAGAACACTCCATCAATGCCAGGCTCGACTACAACAACTTTTGAATGGAAACCATTCCCGGAAGCTTGAAGAAAAGTCGGTAGAACAGGGGAATATTGCAGGATTATATCAGCAGAAAGCTGAAGGAGTGGGTGATGAAGGAGTGGCTGATGAAGGGGTGGTTGATGAAGGAGTGGCTTATGCACAAGTTGCTGATGCTTTAACCCTATTGCAAAATAACTATAATGGAGAAGAAGAATTGGAGATAGGTGATGGCTTAACCAATCTTTTCAAAACTTATGCAGAGGTGTCTCTCTCTCTCTCTCAAACTTTTTTTTTTTTTGAAACACATAATGGTCTTTGTATTTGTTAATTCAATCGAAACATTTCATTACTTGTTTTCATGTTTTGCTTCTTTTTTCTTTCCACACTGCTTTTTTATTTATGTATGGTGTTTCTGTAAAATATGGTGTTACTAAGATAATTTCTTGCAATTCACAGGCCGATGCAGCATCTGGTATTGCTGTGCACAATGAGTGCAAGTTGAAGTTTCTGGAGCTCAAGACAAAGAGGACCTACCGTTCAATAGTCTTCAAGATTGAGGAGAAGCAAAAGCAAGTTATTGTGGAAGCAACTGGTGATCCAACAGAAACATATGAGGCTTTCACAGATAGTCTGCCTACTGATGAATGCTGTTATGCTGTTTTTGATTTTGATCTTCCTATACCAGAGGGTGTCCCAAAAAGGCAGATATTGTTTATTGCCTGGTAAGTCTCGTTTTATATCACTTTCAATTGTTTGTAGTAGTTAGTAATCTATCATTGCTTCAGTGCATTGGTTATCTAATCATGACTTCTGTACATTTTTCTTTCTGTACATGAAGGTTGCCTGATACATCAAGGGAGGAAAACAAGAAGATCTACGCAAGCGCGTTGGACAGTTTTAAGAGAGAGCTTGATGGGATTCAAATCGAGTTGGAGGCAACTGGTCCATCTGAGATCGGCCTTGATGTAATTAGGAACCGTGCAGCTAAACATGAACCATAGGATATCTGGTGAGGAGCTCTTCCATTCAGCCTTTGCTAGTTGAGGAATGCTTGTACACTGTGAGATGGTGGTGACTTGGCTGATGATGACGTCAATTTCCAAGTTTTGTCATTGTTTCTTATTCATCTTAAATCTCTAGGTTATTGTATCCCCGGCCCCTTTCCCAATTTTCACCTTTACCTTCCCTCTTCTCCCTCATGGTTGAGTTTGTTCTCACCACTGTTGGCTATTTTTTGGGCAGCTACTAGAAACCAATCGATGGATGGGTGTCTAAGAGTCCACCAACTGTTAATGCCTCATCCTTTTTTTTGGGGCAAATGCTCATGCTGTATCTTTGTCAATGCATTCTTTTTCCCATCAGTTCCAGACTTCCAATTCTGCAAATGCAAACACCTTCTTTCTGTGTTAAAAAAAAAAAAAATGAATTGATGTATCATGTTTTCCTTAGCACCGCTGCATCTATGCGTGTGTGTAATCTCTGAGGCGTTGTTTCATACTTATAAGAGCTGAATTGCCTAGAGATTAGTGAACCCACTAAAAGAGTTCAAAACTTGGCTCCATTCCTCTAGGCTGTTCCGTTATTGACTTGGGCTCGTTGGTCAGTTCAACTTGGTCGAGTACTTTGCCCAGAGATCCTAGAACTGCTATACTTCAGTAGCATCCACGTTGGTACGGTGGTATTTCTCTATTTGTACATAAAAAAAACTTGTGGTTCAAATGCCATAACTTATAAAGAGTTCGTTCTGATCCAGCGTGGAAAAAAAAAATTAGCTAAGCAAGGACTACTGAAAAAATGTGGGAAAATATTCAAATATAATATTCCTAGCAAAAATTCTAATATGGACTATGGTCTCTTTGATTTCCTAGTTTGATTAGGCTTCCTATTCCAAGTTGATTAGGTTTTCAATCCTAGTTAATTTGGGTTATGTACTGATCAGTTTCCTAATTAGGTCCATGGTATGTAAAACCATACATTCATGCTCACAACAATATACTATCAACATTACAAGGATCAAGGCTTATCTTCAGCAACAATAGGCATGGTCTCCATCTCTGCAGCATTGCAACTTCAAGAACAATTTGATATGGTCTTCTGTTAATCACCAAGCTCAGCCTCTCAATGGACAGAACTAATGCTATATGTCGTGGTGCTAACATGGACCGACATCATCTATTTATATAGGATACCTTAACCTTAGAGTCCTTCCATTAAGGTAATTCATAAGAAATAAGTCTCCTATTTAGATTCCTAATGTATCACAGACTTTTAGCATTTCTTGTAGCTAGACTAAGTAATGGATTTCTATCCTTAATGAATTTGTTAAGTTACTAGATTTGATGTACAATTTGTATCCATGTTAAAGTAGGTTTAACATCAAGCTCAATTATCATATACATTAAGATCATTTGTGACAACAAGCTAGTTAACACTTGATTCTAACATGGTATTCTATATAAAATCATACAAGTGAATTGTGATTATTTTGTCTCATAACTAGTATTTATCATTATGGTTAAATGTGATGTTTGCGACAACGAGTCTGATATATTGATTGAATTTTGGGATCAAAAAGTGTGTGAGAAACATGAATCCGATGGGACTCTGAGATGTTATATTTGTTTCAAATTTCTTAATGTAACAAAATATTTAGACCTTACTGGTCAAAAACTTTGCTCAGATTGTTCTTCCATTGCTATCATTGACCCAAAGGAATGCAAGCCCCTTTGAATTCTACAGAAGTTTAAACCTCAAAATTGATGAAGACATTCGTGTTTTATTGCTGGACAAGAATGCTATGCTCAAATTCAAACCTCCTGTTGATAACATAAAGGGTACAGTATGGTATGGTTTTGGCGGTTTGCGTGCTTTAGTGAGGATTAAAAAATGTTCAAAAATTGAAGGAAGTACTGAAGTGGAGAGAAAACTGGAGATGTTAAGACGTCCTCATAAGTTAATTGCGCGGCGAAGAAGTTCAGGCAATATAGAACATTGATAGTTTTGTTTGGGATGGCGAATGTAGACATGGGTGCAACAGTGGCACATGAGATGATGCATGCGTGGTTGTACATTGCAGGTGATTACGGGATTAGAAGAAAGAAGGTTTTTGTGAGTTAATGTCATACATGTGGATGGAGTGGTTTTGTTCCAGTCGTGTTGACTCCTTGTACAAGACCAAGGAGCAAGTTCAGTATACAAGAAAATTGAAGGACTTTATATCGAGTTCTATGGAATACAAAGAAGACGAAATTTTTGGCCAAGGGTTTAGAGATGCTATGAAGTATAAAGGCTGCTAGCAAATTTAGCCTTAAAACTGTACACCATATCGTGAAAAAGAGATGTCTCCCCCTATGAAAAGTAATACCTGGATTTTTGAACTAGCTTTCTTTTAGTCTGAGTCTGACTAGATCGTCGCTTTTATGTATTATTGATAGTCAAATACGGTTTATGACTTTCATATGTTTCTTGCCTTTAATTTCTTAACACTCTGCTTTGTTTCTACAATTTTGTAATGGATTTTTCAAAGATGGTATGATCAACCAGCTGTCCTTGATGTGGGGACGAAACACAAAGAATAAAGGCACAGAAGCACAGAAGCACAGATTGTGTCTAGTCAAGGTGGTTGCGTATCGACTAAGTTACAATAAAGCCCTAACTTACTTTTATATCAAATTCCACATTGACATAAACAAGTATTATCCCAGGAAAATATAAGATCACGGGCAACACGCACAGATTATGTTACCAATTTGAAGATGATCATCACTCGAAACATCGAGACCAAATAACCAAAAGATGAATAGGTTTCTATATTAATAGAAGGTTTATTCTATAAAACTTGGATGGAATACAACATATTAACGGTGCCCTAAGTTATATACACAAAATAAATGGTCAGATACAAAACTGATGGTTGAATGGTTGGCTACTTGGCTTTCTACATGATATACGACCTACTGCTCTAGTCACAAGATTATAGGGTGTGTTGGTTTGTCGGCAGCTGTGCATTACAAATCATATGCAACATGATATCATGAGGCGTCGGCAAAATAATCCGATTTTAGTTACGTGAATCATGCATATTTAAGTATAGTTCATATGAGAAAATCAAGAAAGGACATCCGAATGCTGATGCTTGAAGATTAGCAATGATAGTATACAATCACAGAGCGTTGCTATCCATTGATGCCGATAAATGAAAAAGTAGCTAGGTCAACACCTCACTTTTGAAACAGCACTGTTTATAGTCCGATATGCAACTCAACTAAGGAATTTGTTTGATATGTCAAGAACGAATGAAGTGAAAAATTTGTTTCACTGAATCATAATAATTCAGTGAAAAATTATACATCTTGCAAAGGAATCACGCCGATAACGTGTTAGGGGTTTTGGCATCATCCTACCTTTCCTTTATACCCTGTTTTACAAGTTTCAATTCCAACTGTCCTCGATATTGGAACAAAGGAAAAATTTAAAAGTAGTAAAAGAGCTGGTACCATGAGAGGTTCAAGAAAGAGCAACTTTTATAAAGGTAGAAGTAGTGTATGATCCAAGTGAGCAAATTAGAGGATAGCGGTCTTAATCCACAAGAAAGGCCTTAATCGAATGCAAACCTTATAATAACCTTCTAGGTATATGGGTTCTGATAACACATAAACCAAAGAAGAAGAAGAAAAAAAGGATCAGTTATAGTCGTTTATAGTTCGATAGAGAGGTTACATAAACACAAGACTTGGAGGGGATACATCAAATGATTGATAACTGAAACCTTGAGCAGTTGCCTCATCATAGATAACCAGATACACAAAATGTATGTTGCCTCAGTTTAATATACAACCGAACATTTGCAACTGCACTGGCAATCCCTGCATGTTAAGACAGAGAGAGAAGGGGGGCGGAATTCCTTAAAAGGGATCCCAAGTTTTCTCTCATCCTTTGAACTGCCACTCCCTCCGGCACATGGGGCAATGCGCTTGAGAAGTCTGTGAATTTACCCATTTTAGGATGCAATGAAGATGAAATGCATGGTTGCATGCACCCCAAACTGCAAGATAAATAATAGTCAATGACAGATCAACATAAAGTTTCACCAATAATGAACAAAACAGAGAAGATTTAGTATAACACACATATCAGACTACAAGGCAAAATGGGCAATGTTATTAGCCCTGACTGATGACCCTTGCATCACAACAAAGAAAATAGAAAAATCAGAAGATAGTAACTGCATATTAAAACCGAACTCAAAATGAAGAAAAGACTTGGATTAACTTTTTTGATCACAAGTACTAACAAAAAGATCTCCTCCAAGCCAAAGGAGAAAAGATTTCATCTCCTCCAATTTTTCTAAAATCAGAAGATCACTATGAAGTTTCCTTCCCTACCCCTAACCTATATAACCTTATCTCTTCTCTCCACGCTGTCACCAATGGTCATTAAAAGATAGAACTTATACTCATCATGTGAATCATCATCCTTGCATCATTAGACTATGAGAAGTCATTAAGTAGAAAAGCTTTGCCAATTAAATGGCTGACCTGTATCTTATGTGTTATTGTGTCTTGCACTATCAGATGTCTAATTTCTCATGCAATGACTGTCAGTTTTGAAGTAGAGAATGCTTTGAAGCCTTCAGTAACAAAAGCATACTACCTACATGCAGACACTAGCTTTAAAAATTATATAAAAATGCAAAATAATAAACTTAAGTTGAAGTAATGGTCAAATGTTAACCAGAAATACAAACGTCAATAAATGACGATTACCAGATTGGATGTCTAGGTAGAGCATGCTTTGGAAGCCTTCAGCAACAAAAGGATTGAGTAATAAGCAATTTAATTGGCCTTTCTTTTTTTCACTTTTTTATATAGGATATCACAGTTTGTTGGTAAACATATCATGGTAGCTGTGATTTTATAACACATCGGCATAAACTATGTCAGGTATCTGAATCAAATTTTAGGTATTTAGTGGGAGAAAAGAAAGAAACCCAAATCTTGATGCTTGAAAATTAATAATCAATTGTATACATTATACCATAACACAATCAGCAATTTTAGCACAGATCACTGCAAGCACCACAGATCTCATATTGATTATGCTTGAAAAAAAGCATGACCATATGTGGATACAGACAACATTCGAGTCACTTCTGAAATAGCAAAGTTTGCACCTATACGAACTCATCTGATGAATTAACAGAAATGATAAAAATTATAATGTTTGTGACTTACTTAGTGGGCAATCATCCCCAGGGAGCTTACAATCAGGACAACAACCATCAAATGCCATCCTACAAATGCCACATGTTTCGTCCTGAGCATCCCATGTCCATGCAGCAACAGCATGCCACCTACAGGTAAAAAGAAAACATAAAAATTAAACACAAAGCAAATGAATATATCAGATCTCACAAAAGGGTACATCAATGTTAGGTATACACTACTGCAATTGATCATATCCAAAATGTACAAATGAAGATAAGAGATAGGAAAGGGATAGAGGCCGTACTCTGTTTAAAATCCCAGCAGAAAGTCAAAAAGAGGAGAGCGGGTCAAGAAAAACTATTTCTGAAAAAATGCTTGCAGCATCGATATTTCACAAATCACAACAAAGATATTTCAAGTTTAGGCTAGATAACTAGCAAACATGTCAAACTAGAGCCTACGAGGATTTCCATGTTATTATCAAACTAAATCAAACAAAATAAAAGTTAGACAAGTATATGCTAGAGACTCATGAATATACTATAAGAGTACTATTCTCATTGCAAGTTCTAGTCTTGATTGCCATCATACTAGAGCATACAGGACATTCATATTATTACCAGAATACTCAAACCCAACAAAAAAACAGACAGAAATATCCTAAACACTCATAACTAACATGTTAGGCTAACAATTTTCATTTCAAACTCAGGTCTTGATTGCCTTCAAGAACATAAGATCTTGACTTTCATCCTCTTCTCCTGAAACTGCAAAACCCTGAAGCCAAAAACCCTGCAATTCAGGGCTGTGAACGTTAATGGGTATCAGTCAATGACACTAAGCTCTTTTTGGCTCTGTGGAATTTTGACAATGGCATTCTTCCATTGCTGAATTCACAGTCAATTAGGTGGCAATGTATGTAAAATTTGCATCAAAAAGAGGAATTTCAAATGTAGCTCGTCGCCAAAACCAAGTTACTTACCTAAAGACTCTGAAAGGTTGGGTCTTTTCCCAGTACTGTGATTCCCTGCACCTCTGAAAACCCTAATTGTAAACTTGAGATTATACCACCTCACTCTGGTAACTCCAATTGTAAATTTGGAACAGAGGATGTTGCTGCTTTAGTTGTGAAGGTTCAACGGGTTACCGGGTTTGGGTGGGATTGAACCATGAGTCCAAGCCCGATTTGATATACGATGGTACAAGCCTACAAGCCAATTTTGCCATTTTTTTCTTTCTTTCTATTTTTTAGAAGTCATTGGCCAAAAACGTGATGCAAGTCATGCAATCAATGCAATGAGTAATTCCTCGTGTAGTCGTTAATGGGGTACCAGTCTCAAAAATGGTGGCTTCAGCAATTAAAATAGTGACTTGGTATAATGTCTAGTATGTGATTCAATACAGCGACAGCGGTGTGTATTTCGAAATCATAGTCAAACAAAAACTAACCGAAACGGTAACGGATAAACTATAATGTAGAAGATTTTTGTCCGTGTATCTGCTCCCCGATGCAATAAGTATTATTAAGATTTATGAAGTCAAATCTTTGACATTGAGTACTGATCGTTATGACATCTCTCAATAAAATATATAGATATAGAACATGTAACGGAAAACTAACGAAATCATTTTAGTTAAGAAAAATTTGAATTCTTAAAAATTACCTTATAAGTGATATTCAAAAGATAGGAACATAAACCCCCTCTAATGATCGAATGAGATACATAAAATCTATGTTTTATTGTATGAACAACTGAAAATCAACAGATAACTTTCCATATAAATTAATCCAATATCAATACACCTTGATATGCATGTATGTCTACAACTTGTCAACCTTATCTTTTGCTAAGAATCCCAGCCTCAGATTTTGCATTAACTCACTTTCATTACCATTCATATGAAATCCTAATTTCTGACACACATTTGTTGTACAAATATGAATTCATTACTACTTTTAGACCCCTCCTTTATTTCATGCTCAAACACATCGGAATAGGTTGGCGTGTATATGCTCAATTCTCAAACATAATCAAAATGGATTTGGTCTCTCATTCATGCATCACAATTGGCAGACATTAAATTTTGCATCCAATTGAAAAACATCAGATAATCTGTAGCATTTCAAGCAACATTAATTTGGTAGCCCCATGTCTGCTTTAAATAGAGCAGAGTCTCTTCAGGGCAAGAGCAAACCAGAAAGGCCATTCCTTCATTCCCTTCTTCCCAGTTTGCAACATTTTCATCTTTTTTTTTTTCTAGCCATGACTAGAAAGAAGGTGAAACTTACCTACATCACTAATGATAGTGCTCGAAAAGCAACATATAAGAAAAGGAAGAAGGGTCTCATGAAAAAGGTGAGTGAACTCACCACCCTTTGTGACATTGATGCTTGTGCTATTATCTACAGCCCCTATGACTCCCAGCCTGAAATTTGGCCTTCCCCCTTGGGAGTCCAACGTGTGCTTGCGCAGTTCAAGACCATGCCTGAAATGGAGCAAAGCAAGAAGATGGTGAATCAGGAGACTTTCCTGAGGCAACGAATCAACAAGGCTCAGGAACAGCTTAAGAAGCAAAAAAAAGACAACCGGGAAAAGGAGATGGCTCGTGTGATGTTCCAAAGCCTAACCGGAAAGTCCCTCCTCGGCTTGACACTGTCAGACCTGACTGATGTCGGCTGGGTCATTGACCAACACCTGAAGGAGTTACATCTCAGGATGAAGAACATTAAGGAGGAGGCTGTGAAGAGCCAGAACCAAGTGCAAGGAGCACAAAGGGTGTCGGCTGCTGCAACGGAACATAGAATGGTAGCGATGAAGAGTAATGAAGAGGGCAGCAGCAGCAACATAGCGATGAAGACTGGTGAAGAGAGTAGCAACATGCAGCATGTAGCCCTTAACAGGCAAGTTTTTGATCACATGCATAACATGGAGGCAATGCAGCTCCAAATGATGCAGATGGCAGCTCAGAAGCAGCAGAACCCTTGGTTCATGGACATGATGAATGCGCCACTACCAACACCACTGCCACATCCAGATCATCATCAGCATATGGGGTTTACCGGGGAGGATATGATGGTTCCTTTCGCTGATCATAACCACAATACTATGTGGCCAAATCCTCCTCCTGCTGGCGGCTTTAATTTCCCTTGAAAATTTTAGTTACGGTGTGTTTAATTTCTGCAATATCTTTCTAAATGTTCTTCTTCTACTTTTCGTGCATGTCTTTTCCCTGAACCACAGGTTGTGTATATTTTCTTTCAACTTTATGAACTTCATTGTTATTGTTTTCTTTATGTATTTCATGATAATGTTTGAATAATATGTGCTTGTTTCTCTTTCATTGAATAAATGTTTGCTTACTCTCTTGATATTAGTACATGCATTTTAGGAGAACTGCTGTGAATATGTGAAAAATCAGCAACCAAGAAACAATTAAAGTTATGTCTGGATAGACAGAAAAAGTCAACTAATCACATTTGATGCTTATCCACAATTAAATCAACACTTCATACATATCCTTGGTTGTGTATTTTGCATTAGTATGCATATCTGCTCTTGAACATTGTTAAGGGTACTTAACTGAAAGAGTTAGTACTCCTAAGTAAAGGGTGCCTTAAAATCTGACATATTTTATTGCAAAGGGATGATTAATTTTTGTTGTTATAGCATATGAAGGCAATAGTATGGTTAAAATACCAGGGCATGCATTTTATGGAATTCATACGATTCACGCACGTAGCTAGCTATGAAGATTTAAATATGTTACTAATATTAGATCGATACGATATTTGCGAGACACAGTACCCTAGTGACGAGATAGATAATTTGATTGATTATCCTAATCATGTGGAAACTACCTATCACTTGGTTACTCAGGAAAATAGGTTAAGTTCGTTTCCAAAAATGATTGTAAAAAAAAAAAATTTTAAAAATAAGATCAAGAATGAGATTATATTTTTAAAATTTGAAAATGTATTCGATAGTTTAGTACGAAAAGATATTCTCAATATTTCCTAAATTGGGAGAAGAAAAAAGCGAAAATGTCAAATTGCTGTTTTCAGTTTCTCGGAGTAAAATTTGAAAATATTTTCAATTTTATTTTTCACATTTTGAGAAATAGGTCACCGAACGCATTTGCATCATATTTTTATTTATTTTAAAATATAATCATGAAAATATTACCGAACACCACCGTAAATGTTCAGTCTCTCACCAATGCATCTTGTAACGATATTTCATATATCATCTACTATTGCTAATAAGGTATATTATCTGTGTATTTATTTTCAGCCGTTAGATTCACTTGTCCTCACAATCTCTTAAAAACTGTCCCTTAAGTGAGTAGACCTAAGGGACAGTTTTTACACAATTGAATAATAAATCTATATATTTCACTATTGTGGAATGTAAATGAGATGGTTTGATACTTTGTATGAAGGATATAGACCTAATAGGTCTGCTCACCTAAGGGTTTTTAAGGAATTATGAGGGACAAGTGAATCTAACAGCTGAAAATAAATGCACAGTTTTAAGTTGTTATAGTTTCTGCTTTTATATTTAATACATGTGGTTGAGATGCATTTGTCCGTCACAGTCCCTTAAAACTATCCCTTAGGTGAGCGAATTTGTATAAACAGAACATATTGTATATAATGTAACCCTCTGTTGTATAATAGAGATAATATATGACTGCCTTCTATCTCAGCGTTCTTTGTTTTTTTGGATACATGGTGAAGATTATACTACATAACACAAATGTGTTAGAAGGAGAAACCTTTGCGCACATCAACCACGAGAAATTTGAGTGGGAAATCTCGGCAATGGATTTATAATACATTAAATGATGTGTGGCTCATTATTAGGGTACTATATATGTCAGATTCACTCACCTAATGGACAGTTTTAAGGGACTGTGACGGACAAATGCGTCTCAATCACATGTATTAAGAGCAATTCCAACAACTTCCCCATATCTTGATTTTTCTCCATTTTAGGGAAAAATTTGGCTGCTTTGCTCCAACAGATTCCCTATAATTATCCCTAAAATAGAGATAGTGATGAGAGAAAAAATAAAATTTCCTATATTTACAGCAATCTGTAAAATTTTGGAGAAGGATTTAGGAAAGAATTATGGAATCTGTAAAATAAAGAATCTGTTGGAGTTGGAGCAGAAATTTTTTTTAGAGATTTTAATTTTTGCCTCCTTATAATAGAGAAATTATAGGAAAGCTGTTGAAGATGCTCTAAATATAAAAGCAGAAACTATAACAACTTAAAACTGTGCATTTATTTTAAGCCGTTAGATTCACTTGTCCCTCACAATCCCCTAAAAACTGTCCCCCTAGGTGAGCAGACCTATCTGTTTATATACTACACACTATGCTTATTGCTTAGGGCTTCTTATGTCCATTATAATTGATGAAGATTGCTTTTAGGATTTTGTGGTTGTTTGCTTAGATTTTTTATGATCAAACCACACAACCACAAAATCCTTAAAAGCAAAAAAAAAAAATACAACTACTTTCTGCCCCGCAGCATCGCGTGAGATGTTTTCCTAGTGCAATTGGACCCGCTGCCCTGCTGGGTTGGGTCCCGTCCCGTTTTCCCATCAGCCCGCTCATTTTATTTTCACTATTGTAGCTTCACTGACTCACTTTTTTGAGTGGATTACTTTTTATCTTTTCTAAACATGAAGGGTGCTATAACCACACACATTTTGCCCGTTTCACTCTACTCACTAATTTATATTGGGGAGTGAAATCACCTCCTCATTTCACAATCTATACTCCATATTTTATTTTTTAGTATCTTATATTTTGTCCTTTTATAGTGTGGAATGTTAAATTTGTGATGTTAAGAATTAAAAAGAAAACATGGAGTGTGGATCATAAAATAGAAAGTGTGAATTTCACTTATGATTATATTTACTTATACAATCCGTATATACTTAAACACCCTCATAATTTTCTTTTTTAATGATCAAATGATTTCGCTCTTACCCCCATTGTGACTCGAACCCATGACCTCGATCTTAGGTAGTGGATTATAACCAAAATCGAATTTTTCATTAAATCTAACTCCTAACTCTCATTCATCCATCATCAACTTATGTAGAACTTGCTAGGAAATTGGCGAAGCACAGTCGTCATAATACATAATCGATGTATCTTTAAAGTAAAAGATGCAGCATCAGAAGCGATGAATTACTTGAATCAGATATACGGCTTAGAACCAACAACAAGAGGAACCTAGAATCCTAGCACTGATACCACTATAGAGAACAAAGGTACCAAAGATTATTATCGAAATGAAATTAACAGCTCATGTTGATTAGGATTGCCTTCTCATGCTAAACAACACGTGATAAATTTATTATTTGCCTTCGGTTAGGCTTTCCTATTACTACTTGGTTTGTATACTCCTTGACCTTATAGAGTATTATAATCAGATTGTAATAGGAATCGTTTTTGACTTGGATTTCATTGGGTTTTATATGTAGTTTGCTATTTTAAGTTTCACATAAATAGAAACACTATATAATCACTTGCATTTTTTTCTCTCAAGTCTCAACTTCATATTATTATTTGGCTGCCATGAGACCTGGTGAGAGTGCGTCCAACAGAAGCTGGGGGGCAATGTCTGAATCTCTAGGGGTAGTGCCCTCCAAGTCTGAGTCTCATGAGTTCCAGTACTTAAAAAGATCAAAAACATCACCACCAATACATCGCTCAAACTTCAGGATTAATATTGATGATCTCCCTGACCCTCTATTGTTTGAAATTCTTCTTCGACTTCCGGTAAAGTCCGCAGCTCGGTACAAGTGTGTGTCAAGGCGTTGGTTCTCTCTCATCTCCCATCATACTTTTCTTTCTCGTTTTCTGTGTCTCCAACGTGATAAACGAAAACCCTTGCCCATGAAACCTACTCTCATATTGTCGAATGAAAAGGAATTTTTTGCCATCTCCGAGATTCCGATGTTCAAAACAGGCAGCTTCTCTCTTGATTTTCTCCCTTGTTATCAATCTACAAAAAACCAAAAAGCAACAGATGATTTTCCAGTTGTGGTAGAATCGTGTAATGACTTGGTGTTGTGTTGCGCATCCACGAAATATCAACGTGATTACTACATCTGCAATCCATACACCAAGCAATGGACTGCTCTTCCTCCAGCCCCTCAATGCCGCTATGAAGTAAGAGTGGGATTCACTTGCGATCCCTACTATTACTATAAAGAAGATGTTGACAAAAGAGAAAAAGATGGTAATAGTATTTGTAGTAGTACCATCCAGCTTAATGTTGACTACAAGTATGCAATTGTGCGTATACTTCAACCATCACTGCATTGGCTTAATTCCTCGGAACTCAACGTGGAGATCTTCTCTTCTGAGACTGGTAAATGGACAGAGTCCGTTGTTTTGTGCCCACCAAACTTACGTTTTGATGGATTGTGTTACAATCCAGGCGTTGCTTACAAGGGAAAGTTGTATTGGGTGCATGAATCTCACCACTGTATGATGATCGCGTTGGATCCCTTCTCGTTCAGTAACAACACTAATAATAGTACTACTGATCGTAAATACTATTTTCATGTCGTTGATCTTCCTTCTGAGGAGTGGGGAACAATAAGTGTGAGCCAAGAGGGACGTCTTCGGTTGTGTAGGGGCCTTTTGTTTGGAGATGGCACTACTACAAATTTCCCCATTAGCACCCTTTTTTTAGCCACCAAAAAATCTTCAGTCCCAAAATGAATAGTATTACACTGATATAAAAGATTGGTGGGTTTTTTTTCCCTCTCACTGATCATCAGTATGTATTATGAACAGTATATAGAACATATTAATTGTTTAATGTCAATGACACTGTTAACAGTGTCAACAAAAATGAAATAGTTTTGTTTTGTGCTTTTGGGAGCAACCAATCAAAAGATCAGTGTGAATTTGTTTCATCACACTGATGATCAGTGCCCAGGGTTAATTGGTGTCCATTGAGGTTGGGCCAATTGTGAACCGAAAAAATCGAAACTATCTAAACGACGTCGTTTTGTCTGTTTTGACTTTTAAGTCACAAACCCTAAAGGACTAGAGGGTTCCACGTTCGCGTCTCTCTTTCTTCTCTGCCGCTCTAGCCTCTCTTCTCTCTTCTCTCTTCTCTCAGTTCTCTCTGTCTCTCTCGTTCTTCTTCTTCGAAGTCTCACTCAATCCTACTACGGCATTCCGCAAGAGCTCTCCGATGTTCGGAACTCGGAAGCTCCGGCTGGTATTCAGCTTCCTCTTTGCCTCTAGATCCATGCTTGCTCTTTCTCTTATCTTCAATTTTGTTTCTGATTTTAATCTTTGCTCAGTTATGAATCTATGATTAGATCTGTTATAAAGGTCCAAGATTGGAGGGCTCCAAAGTTTGTGACGGATATGGGGCTTAGCAATATCTCCAATTTCAGAAGAGAGGCTTATGGGTATGTGTCTTCTTCTTAGAATCTGATTCTGTTTCTGGGTTTTTGTTCTGGCTTTTGATTCTTCTAACCCAGCCTTTCACAAACCTCTTTCAGATCTCTCTCTCCTGCTGAGTCTCCACTGCGAAGACTCGGTCGAAGCTGACACCGGAACTGCTTTTAATACCTCACACAAGGTTAGATCTTCATGTTGCTTGCTTTGTGCTTAGAATTCGAGCTCCGGTAATGGCCGCCAGCCTCACATCTCCCCTGGTATGCTTAGTCTTCTATTACACTACACACCATTTTGATGTTTACTGGGAATTTATGCTTAGCCTTACATCTCCACTGCAACATCACCTTCGCACAATGGATGACTTTGCCTGGCCTGTTAATTCCAGTTTCAATAGTCCATTCATCATTGATGGTCTAGCTAGTTGGTATATTGAATGTCTCTTTTTTATCAGCAATTATTTCAAACATGTTCACCTAAATTGTTTTCCTTTTTTCTTCTTGATCTATGAATTTACATAATTATGTGGTGATTATTTGCAATTGATGATACTATTTTGTGGGTTGCTGGGAAGATGGAGCTGCTGGGATTGTTAAAGATGGTCTGAGGTGTTGTGCCAAATGAAAGGCTTGGATGGGTTGACTGCTCCTTTCACAGGTAAAGTTTGCATCTATTTCTTCTTGATCTCATGATGCAAGGTAACGAACAAGAACTGTCTCATCATGTCACTTCATTTTAGATGATGGGTCTTCAGTTTAGAGAGTAGTTAGTATTAATATGTTAAACAAGATCACGAGCAAAGAGCACCAACATCATCGTATGTTAACCGTAATGATGATCTCTGCATTATTATCATATACATATATGACATCAGGTTTTGGATCTTCTGAAGCTTTAATTTTGGGGGAAAAAGTTCAGTGCATGTCTAATATATGTGTGTATATTTGTATGATATGTCAAGAAAAGGAAGAAAAAGAAAATCATAAAAGGATTTTAGGTAGCTGGTCCATTATGGAATACCAGAAACAGCAGTGACTTTTGTGTACTATATATGTATGCATGTATAGCCCAGAATGCTAGGATTTTGAAGACCCTTCCCTCCCTCCTCTTGAGTATTGGGTATTCTCTTTTTAAAAGGGAACAAAAGCCAAGAGATGCAATGAACCTTTAGATTTATAAGTTCTGTGAATACTGAGAGATAGTGGTAGAAACCTAGAGAAGTTGAGAGTGGTAGCTAACATGGCTGGTGTGTCTCAGTTGCAGAAGCAGTTTGTTGACTACAAAGCCTCACTCTTTCAAGAGGTCAGTGAAAATTATACACACATATATGTTAGATATACAAAAGTAGTTGTGCGTGTTTGTTTTGGTTTAGATGGTGATGAGTATTTGTTATTTTGTATGAAGGGGGTTCTGGATGAACAGTTTGACCAACTTCAGGGACTACAAGATGAGAGCAACCCAAATTTTGTGGTTGAAGTGGTGTCTCTCTTCTTTCAAGATTCTGAGAGGCTTCTCAATGACCCCAAGACTCTGTAAGAATCAAAGCTTAAATTCTGATCATGGATTCTACCATCAAGGCCATTTGATTATGTCTTTGTTTCTTTTTGGTGCAGAAACCAGCAGGGTGTTGACTTCAAAAAGGTCGGTGCCAATGTTCATCAGTTGAAGGGTAGCAGCTCCAGGTACTTGGGCTTGTTTTCTCTTTCTTCTTTTTTTTTTTTTTTTTACCGCTGTAAAAATCATATCTATAAAAAATGTCTCATGCTTCTAAAATGAATAATTCATATTAGCAAGTATCTGAAATTTGTTTTAGTTTGGAGGGTTTATATTGAATGTGCAGAAGTGGAGTGCTATTGCAGGAGCATGACTATCAAAAAATTTTCTGAGGTAATGTTTCCCTCTAATTATTTGTGTTCCGGGTTTTCAAGAAGCGTCTGAGTATTTGGGAGTTGAAAGATGACGATGACGACAAGGCTGACGGTAGCGTTGGGAAGTGGTGTATGATAAATACCCCTCCTCTGGACAAAATGGTTTCGGAAAATCCATTGGTCACCGAATGGAGCCGCTCAAGTGATCCTGCTGTGGCAGTAGCTTTCGACCCCAATAATGATGACATTTTGTATGTAACATCGTATGACGAAATTATTATGTGCAACATTCGTGCAAATACATTGAAGGAGGTTACAACCATTGACGGTTGGTTAACCTCTGCTTTCCGATTCATGGTGCCATGGTGGCCGACACCTGTTCCTAAAATTGAGTACAACAACCACGAGAATCTGCATGCAGCCCATCTTAACAGTTGTCTTGTATGCTCGTGGCGGCCTCTGGATCCCAATTTGCTTCTTGCACTAGTATATGGAGAATAATTACCATGTTTAATGTACCTGGGCTTTTACCCTTGAGTTTGAAGTCTCCAAGATTCATTCTTGTGCTTTGGGATCCTCTTCCAGTTAATTAGATCCCTAAAGGTTAATATCGAATAGTTATTGTGCGTGCGATGTCCCGTGCAATAGAATTTGTTGGGTCGGGTCTCGTTTGTCCATCCGCCGACCCTCTCTACATTCATTATTGCAGCTTCACCAACTCATTTTTTTTGAGGTTGGTTACTTTTTTCTTTTCGAAAAAAAAGAAGATGTGATTATAACCATGATTTACTTGTTTCACTCTACTCAGGGGCGGAATCAGGATTTGTAGCTTGGGGGGGTGTCGAGAATAATGTAGACTTATTACCAAACAAAAAAATTGGTGCAACTTACTAATCAAAGTTAAGTACTCGACAGTATATATACACAATAATCTCGTTAAGACAATAAATCATATATATGTAATGTAGAAAAAATTAGTGTCGTCTTAACACTTAATGCAAGTCCATTCTTATACATTTTATATCTATTTTTCCTTATATGTGATTTAATCTCGCTAAACAAGTCCTTTTAAATTTTAATAAATACTTAATGAAAAGTATTTTTTGACAAATACATAAATACATAATTACGAGGTTTAGTTAACATCTCTCTCTCATCATCTTGGATTAGTTGTCCGTATGGTGCAGACTATAATCTACGTGAGAAGGCTAAGAGAGGGGGGGCGGGGGGTCGGGACCCCTGCGGACCGAATAGTGGTTCCGCCACTGACTCTACTTGCTAATTCACATTTAGCTATACAACTCATTTATATTTACAGTACTCTTATGGCCTAGTACCATTTAGTATAGTGGTATATATCCCCCTTTTGTAAGAGGGAGGTAGTGAGTTTGACTCACAAAAAATAACTAGTTATTGATAGAGAAATTTTAAATACGTTATTGATAGAGAAATTTTAAATACACTAATGCACACCTCTAATAAGTTTTTATCTTATTTTTTCATAAAACTTCTATCTATGCCCCACATTAAATAAATAAATGAGAAAAACTAAAAAAAAAAAAATTAGGTCAGCTGTATCATTCATACTTTTCTTTTTCGTTTTCTGTGTCTCCAACGTGATAATTAAACGAAAACTCTTGCCCATGAAAATATGAGAGTAGGTCTCTTATGAAAAGAAGGAATTTTTTGCCATCTCCGAGCTTCCGATGTTCAAAACAGGCAGCTTCTCTCTTGATTTTCTCCCTTGTTATCAATCTACAAAAAACATAAAAGCAACAGATCAATTTCCAGTGGTAATAGCTTCGTGTAATGACTTGCTTTTGTGTTGCGCATCCACGATATATCAACGTGATTACTACATCTGCAATCCATACACCAAGCAATGGACTGCTCTTCCTCCAGCCCCTCAATGCCGCTATGAAGTAAGAGTGGGATTCACTTGCGATCCCTACTATTACTATAAAGAAGATGTTGACAAAAGAGAAAAAGATGGTAATAGTATTTGCAGTAGTACCATCCAGCTTAATGTTGACTACAAGTATGCAATTGGACGTGCGTACGTATACTTTCACCATTACTGCCGCGGCTTAATTCCTTGGAACTCAACGTGGAGATCTTCTCTTCTGAGACTGGTAAATGGACAGAGTCGGTTGTTTTATCCCCACCAAGCTTACGTTTTAATGGATTGCGTAACAATCCAGGCATTGCTTACAAGGGAAAGTTGTATTGGGTGCATGAATATGACCGCTGTTTTATGATCGCGTTGGATCCCTTCTCGAACAATATATAACAACACTAATAATAATACTACTGATCGTAAATACTATTTTCATGTCGTTGATCTTCCTTCTGAGGGGTGGGGAACAATAAGTGTGAGCCAAGAGGGACGTCTAGTGCAGGGGCCTTATGTTTGGAGATGGAGATATTTAGCATTTGAGGAAAGGTCTGAGTATTTGGGAGTTGAAAGATGACGATGATGACAAGGTTGGCGGTAGAGTTGGGAAGTGGTGTATGATAAATGCCCCTCCTCTGGACAAAATGGTTTCGGAAAATCCATTGATCTCCGAATGGAGCCGCTCAAGTGATCCTGCTTTGGAAGTTGCTTTCGATCCCAATAATGATAACATTTTGTATGTAAGATCGTATGACGAAATTATTATGTGCAACATTCTTGCAAATACATTGAAGGAGGTTGCAACCAATAATAGTTGGTTAATCTCTGTTTTCCGATTCATGGTGCCATGGTGGCTGATACATGTTCCTAAAATTGAGTACAACAACCACGAGGATACGCATGCAGTCCATCTTAAAAGACAACTTTTTTGCTCCAAATTTAACCTACCCCATGTGTATGACCAAATTTAAACGGAGCTTCATTTGAAATATATGTATGAGGTATTGTAATCTCATATTTCTCTATAAAAAAAAGGGAACTTTGATTAAAGTAAGGTGACCCATTGAGGTTTAAGCACCTATTTCTAGCATCTTTAAAGGAATCTGCATTCATTTAATTTGTTTCTTGCACTGGTACATTGAGAATAATGACCATGTTTAATGTACTCGGGCTTTCACCCTTGAGTATTTTTTTTTTTTTTGACAACGGTAACCTTACAGGAAAGAAAACCAAAAAGGAAAACTGAAAACAGAGCTAAACAATGCTCTCAAGGTGGAGCTGCCACCGCATCTGATTGAAGTACATGAAGCAAGGAAGGAGGTGGGTTCAGAAACCAATCCAACACACTCTCCAGCCGTGGAGCAAGGTGAGCAGCAACATCTGCTGCCACATTTGCTTCCCTACTGATCCAAGACCAGTTTACAGAAGAGAAAGAATCAGCCAAAGACTTGATCTGTTGAAACCAAGAGAGTGTAGACCAAGAGACCGATCCCAAAGAGGATTTCAAAGCTGAGATTAAGGGGAGACAATCAGCTTCAAGAGAGAAAGAAAGAATGGACTCAGTTTTTGCCAACTTGAGGCCAAGAAGAACCGCTTGAGCCTCCGCCGCCTCTGCCGAGGTAGCCTTCCCCACTGAGACCACACCATTGAGAAAAGTACCTGAAGAATCTCTGAGAAGCGCAGCAAGACCACAACACAAAGACTCAGAGTTCCAAGTTGCATCTGTATTAATTTTTAAAGAACCAAGAGCAGGAGGAAACCATGTTTGTGGAACAGAGTTAAGAACATCCGGAGCATGCTGTCGAACTGAAGGGGCCATGTGACGAGCCAAAAGGAATTCTTCAGCTTGCATGAAGGCCTTGTTTGCAGTTGACACCGGGTCTGGAGGAGAAAAATTGAACACAGAAGAACATCGATGCTTCCATATATTCCAAAACATGAATGAAATATGAGTGAACATATGTTTGATATCAACTGTAGTGGAAGACCTGAAAGTGATCATCTTGTCAAGCCATCTATCCAAAGATGTAATCTGTGACCTTGAAACATGGTAGCCAAAGGGGTGAGCAAACCAAGCACAGGTTGCCCAATTACATGAAAAAAGGACATGCTCCACAGACTCTGGAAAGGCATTACAAAGAGAACATAGAGGTGAATTTGAAATATGCCTGTTATGTAAATCCCTTTTGTTGCAAGCACATTACGAACAGCCTTCCATAAGAACAACTTTATTTTGGGAAGTGTATGTAAACCCCAAATCCATTTCCACACCCTGTGAGAAAATTGGTGGGAAGAGGAAGGCTTTTTCATAAGGGAAGAAGACACATTTGAAATAGCCAAATGATACGCAGATCGTACAGAGAAGGAACCTGATTTGTGAAGAAGCCAAAACACAGAATCATTTTCTGAATTGTCATGAAGAGGAATGGCCTCAATTCTCGATTGATCTTGAACAGATAAGATATGAGAGACAGGGGATAAATTCCAAATCGGAGGATCACCTTCAATCAGGTTTTTCACAAATAAAAGAGGTTGCTCTCCATAAGTGATAGATAGAGGAGAAAACTGTTGAGGAAGCCATTTATCATTCCAAACCTCAGTTTGAATACCATTTCCAATCTTAACTGCTGAACCTTGAGTAATTAGATTTCTGGCCTCTAACAGACTCGACCAAATCCAAGAAGGAGTCCCTCATTTTCTAGCATTCCAGAATGAGGTGTTGGGAAAATATCTAGCCTTGAGACTTCTAACCCAAAGAGCTTCCGGATTTTGAAGAATGCGCCAAACTTGTTTTCCCAAGAGACCCAAGTTAAAGCTTTCAAGATTTCGAAAGCCTAACCCTCCCACAGATTTAGAAACTCCCAAGCTATTCCAATCCATCCAATGAATCCCATTTTCAGATGCATTACTCCACCAAAACCTTGCCAAGGCTAAGTTGATTTGAGTACATAAGGATTTCGGAAATTTGAAACAGGACATTGGATAAGTTGGAATTGATGTTGCCACTGACTTTATCATGATTTCTTTGCCAGCAGGAGAAAGGGTTGCTTGCTTCCAACCTTGGATTTTCTTCATAATTGAGTCTCGTACATAGCCAAGTGCAGCTGATTTTGACCTGTGCCAAATTGTAGGAAGGCCTAAATACTTCCCCGGATCTTTCACCGATTTCATATTCAAGATGTAACAAAGAAGTTGCACAATATGAGGATGAGTGTTTGGTGAAAAATAGAGGGAAGACTTAGCTGTATTTATAAGTTGACCTGAAGCTGTACAGTAATGATGAAGAACATCAGAGAGTATCTCACAATTCCGAACTGTAGCTCTAAGGAAGAACAACGAGTCATCTGCAAAGAATAAATGGCTAATGCGAGGCCCCGATTCCCTTATCCGAACAGGTTCAAGAATATCAACCTCTGAAAGCTTGCATATAATTTGGGACAGGACATCATTAACAAGCAGGAAGAGAAATGGCGAAAGAGGGTCGCCCTGACGAAGACCTCTAGTTGGCTTGAAGAAAGGACCTGGCTTGCCATTTACCAAAACTGACAGAGAAACTGTATTTAGGCATTGCATAATCAAAGAAACCCATCTTCTGTGGAAACCCATCTTGAGTAAGACTGCTTCCAAGAAAGACCACTCAACTCGGTCATAAGCTTTGTTCATGTCCAACTTAAGGGCAAAAGCACATGTATTTCCAGATTTCTTGCACTTCAAATAATGAAACAGTTCATGGGCCACTATGATATTGTCTTGAATTTGCCTACCAGACACAAAAGCAGACTGATTTTCTGAAAAAAGGTCGATTATTTGTTTGAATGAATGATATATTTTCTCTCTCTTGTTTGAGAGTCTCTCGCTCTTAGTGAGCTTTTCACACTGTTCTTAGTGCGTTCCTCCCATAGTGTTTGTTCTAGTTTCTTCAATCTTCTTCTTTTTTCTTAAACCCCTTGCCTCTTACCCTTTGTTTCTTTGAAATCTTCACCTTCATCATTACTTTTCCTTCTATTTCTAACCGTTTTCCTACCTGTCATCAAATCTTTCAAAGAAGTTACACCTGGACTGTTCTTGGTTACACTTGCTTAAGTGTGGGTTTTTCTTAGAACACTTGTTCTTTTTTTGTTAATTTTCTCTTCATCCCTTGTCAAATCTGTTTGCATGCAACGTCCGCGTGTCTTTCCCCTATCTTCTTGCATGCCTTTAAATTCCTAGGTTTTGTAGTAACTCTCGTTCTCATCCTTCTCACAGTCTACAAACCCTTCTCACATACTGCAAACCCTAGGTTTTTGATTATGTCAGATCGTACCCCTTCTAACCATTCCCCAGATCACTTTGGTGATCTTTTCCTCAAACTCAAGCCGCTTCCTCTCGAGTTTCTTGATGAAACCTGACTTGTTGGCTTTGTTATCTCTGATCGGTCCCTTAACGCTCCAACAGTAGTTCGTATCCTTCTTCAAGCTTGGTCAGTCATCGGCAGATTCCATATGGAACCGATCAGGGGAGGCTCTCTATACACAATCACTGATCCATCGGCTGCTGCTGCAGATCAATTGCTGGACCGAGGACCTTGGTCAGTAATGGGTTGCAGTGTTTCAATCCATCCATGGCCACCTCTGAGTCGTTTGGAGGATATCCCGGTCCACTCGATAACTTTTTGGATCCAGGTATATGGTTTACCTCCTGCTTTTATGACTGATGAAAACGCTCGATTGATTGGAGCACAGGTTGGAAGAGTAGTGGCAGTTGATGACCCTCGTATTTTGGATGTTTGGAGAGGCTTTCTACGTCTGAGGGTTGAACTGGACTCCACGGATCCTCTTATTCCTGGTTTTTGGTTCAATCGCACGGAGACAAAGGCGGCATGGGCGGAGGTTCATTATGAGCGCCTCTCTGACTGGTGCTTCCGTTGTGGCCGTTTGGGTCATACAATATCTCATTGCCAGATGTTGAGACACCCCTCTGCTGACAAAATGGGTTCTTGGAATGGCGTGTCCTCTCCCCTTCGAAATCAACTTGAACAGCAGCGAGCCCCGGATCGTGATTTTCAACGTGACAATCGACGCAACCGTTGGCCTCAGCCACGTCAGCCCTAGTTGACTCTTCCGACATGTTACCTTCGTCCAAGGGTAAGGAGGAGACTGAGTCTACGTTGCCATGAGACGTGGCAGACATGCAACAAGCTATTTCTTTATCTTTGGCCGACCTTGCAGACGTGGAGATGTTTGACCAACGGACCCAAGTCGGTGGCTTTGAAGAAGATTTGCGGGCCCAACAAAATGTTGCTCTTACCTCTCTGCTACAATTGGGCCCTGTTTCGGATCCTATCCTTCTTCAACAGATTTTGGCCCAACATGAAGCTGCTTTAGACCCCTCTTTCCTATCTTCAAACCCAGATATGTCCTTGTTTTCCACAACCACATATCCTTCTTCACTAAATCATTATCCATCCTTGAATCCGCCTCCACCCACACTGCCCCCTTTTCCCGAATACTCCGACAATATTTTCCCTTCTGAAATTTCAACTGGATAGCAACTAGCTTTGCTCCCTCCTTCGAAATTTTCATTCCTATTCGGTTGCTGATCCACAGAACCAAAAACCGTCATCGGAAAAGTTCGACTGCCCAGTTTGGGTATTAAGGTAATTTTATACTGTAAAGGGCATTTATGTAATTACATTACTGTTTAACGGATTCTGTTTCGCGCGCTGGGTTTCGGTCATGGAAAAGGTCATTTATGTAATTTCGGCTTGTTCAAGTCTGTTACGCGCGCTGAACCCAGAGTTTGTTAAGACTTCTCTCTCTCAACAACGCTCACAGTTACCTCTCTCTCTCTCTCTCTTCCTCACTCAAGACTCAGTAAAAAAAATTCTAGTACCAAAAAAAAAATTTCATCTTCCAAAAACAGAAAAAAGTTTCCGAATTCCAAAATGTCATATGCAAAGAAGTTGATCGAAATGGGGGCAGGTAACGTTTCTTGTGGTTTCTCGGTTCTTGTGTTTTTTTTTTGATTCTGGGTTTTGGGTTTTGAAATGTGAGGTTTACTTTTACACTTTATGGTGGTATTTGAATTCCTTCTGGTTTCTGGGTTCTTGTGGTTTTTTGATTATGGGTTATGGAGCTTTACTTGTGGTTTCTCGGTTCTTGTGGTTTTTTTTTTGATTCTGGGTTTTGGGTTTTGAAATTTGAGGTTTACTTTTACACTTTATGGTGGTATTTGAATTCCTTGTGGTTTCTGGGTTCTTGTGTATGTATCTTTTTTAGTTCTAGGTTCTGAAATGTAAGGCTTACATTTACTTCTTGTAGTTGTGGTTTTTGAATCATGGGTTCTGAAACGTAAGGTTTTGGATTCTAGGTTGTCAAAATTGAAGTTTAGTGTTTTTGTTTTCTGGGTTCTGAAAACTGAGGTATACTTTTGCAGGGCGTTACTGGACAACTGAAGACGATAAGAAACTGAAATATGCAGTGAAGAAAGTTGCTGCTCGTAAGGGAGGACACATCAAAGATTGGAAGAAAGTGGCTTTCATAGTCGGAAAAAGGGGAGACCTCTGCAAAGACAGATGGCAGAATGTGGTTTCTCCAGATATAAAGAAAGGAGCTTGGAGCAAGGAGGAGGATCAAAGGCTCCTCAATGCCTCTGCTTCTTGTGATTCAAACATGTTGAATACTGTGCTTGATGTCTTCAATTCTTCTTCTGTGGATGGAAAGATCAGAACACTCCATCAATGCCAGGCTCGACTACAACAACTTTTGAATGGAAACCATTCCCGGAAGCTTGAAGAAAAGTCGGTAGAACAGGGGAATATTGCAGGATTATATCAGCAGAAAGCTGAAGGAGTGGGTGATGAAGGAGTGGCTGATGAAGGGGTGGTTGATGAAGGAGTGGCTTATGCACAAGTTGCTGATGCTTTAACCCTATTGCAAAATAACTATAATGGAGAAGAAGAATTGGAGATAGGTGATGGCTTAACCAATCTTTTCAAAACTTATGCAGAGGTGTCTCTCTCTCTCTCTCAAACTTTTTTTTTTTTTGAAACACATAATGGTCTTTGTATTTGTTAATTCAATCGAAACATTTCATTACTTGTTTTCATGTTTTGCTTCTTTTTTCTTTCCACACTGCTTTTTTATTTATGTATGGTGTTTCTGTAAAATATGGTGTTACTAAGATAATTTCTTGCAATTCACAGGCCGATGCAGCATCTGGTATTGCTGTGCACAATGAGTGCAAGTTGAAGTTTCTGGAGCTCAAGACAAAGAGGACCTACCGTTCAATAGTCTTCAAGATTGAGGAGAAGCAAAAGCAAGTTATTGTGGAAGCAACTGGTGATCCAACAGAAACATATGAGGCTTTCACAGATAGTCTGCCTACTGATGAATGCTGTTATGCTGTTTTTGATTTTGATCTTCCTATACCAGAGGGTGTCCCAAAAAGGCAGATATTGTTTATTGCCTGGTAAGTCTCGTTTTATATCACTTTCAATTGTTTGTAGTAGTTAGTAATCTATCATTGCTTCAGTGCATTGGTTATCTAATCATGACCTCTGTACATTTTTCTTTCTGTACATGAAGGTTGCCTGATACATCAAGGGAGGAAAACAAGAAGATCTACGCAAGCGCGTTGGACAGTTTTAAGAGAGAGCTTGATGGGATTCAAATCGAGTTGGAGGCAACTGGTCCATCTGAGATCGGCCTTGATGTAATTAGGAACCGTGCAGCTAAACATGAACCATAGGATATCTGGTGAGGAGCTCTTCCATTCAGCCTTTGCTAGTTGAGGAATGCTTGTACATTGTGAGATGGTGGTGACTTGGCTGATGATGACGTCAATTTCCAAGTTTTGTCATTGTTTCTTATTCATCTTAAATCTCTAGGTTGTTGTATCCCCCTTTCCCAATTTTCACCTTTACCTTCCCTCTTCTCCCTCATGGTTGAGTTTGTTCTCACCACTGTTGGCTATTTTTTGGGCAGCTACTAGTAACCAATCGATGGATGGGTGTCTAAGAGTCCACCAACTGTTAATGCCTCATCCTTTTTTTTGGGGCAAATGTTCATGCTGTATCTTTGTCAATGCATTCTTTTTCCCATCAGTTCCAGACTTCCAATTCTGCAAATGCAAACACCTTCTTTCTGTGTTTAAAAAAAAAAAAAAATGAATTGATGTATCATGTTTTCCTTAGCACCGCTGCATCTATGCGTGTGTGTAATCTCTGAGGCGTTGTTTCATACTTATAAGAGCTGAATTGCCTAGAGATTAGTGAACCCACTAAAAGAGTTCAAAACTTGGCTCCATTCCTCTAGGCTGTTCCGATTATTGACTTGGGCTCGTTGGTCAGTTCAACTTGGTCGAGTACTTTGCCCAGAGATCCTAGAACTGCTATACTTCAGTAGCATCCACGTTGGTACAGTGATATTTCTCTATTTGTACATAAAAAAACTTATGGTTCAAATGCCATAACTTATAAAGAGTTCGTTCTGATCCAGCGTGGAAAAAAAAAATTAGCTAAGCAGCTTAAAATGAAAAGAAAATAAAAATTGAACAGGTTTCGTGAATGATTCTGTTTCTACAAAGTTTACATAAACTGTTCTGAGTGAAGTCAATTCAAAAGAAGAATTTTCCACCTCCATATTATGCGTTCAACATGATTCTCCTCTACGCAAGTTTAACAACTAATATATTGCTCAAACCTCACTTTTGACAGATGCAGTACGTTCACCTCTGTATCTTATGGATCAAACTCAATTACAGTACCTTGGACCAAGCATAAATCTGTCACCTGATGTAAAGAAAGGTGTAAAATTGGTTTAGTAATAAATATTGACAGTACAAATTCAAAAGCCTACCTGAGAGGTTTGGTCCAAGTCAAATTAATAGGTTTTGAAGATTCCATTAATTTTCAGACTCAAAGACCACTGTGATTATTCCTCAAAAACTAAAACTAAAGCAGAAATAGGCAGTAAAAACATATATTCTACGGGAATAGAAGAGAAAAGATTCTCTAAGTATCACTACTTACTGTATCGTCTTATGACCACAGATTGTGTTAGTGCTACGAGAAACTAATATTCCTTAAATGGCAAGTGAGATTTTTTCCTCTTGAAGATATTAAGAGCAATTTCAACAGTAAGAACCTGTGATAAACTATTCTTTAGAATATGCAAAGTGTAAAGATCAAGGCTTTGCTGATAAATATCTAGTAGGACTTTGTGAGGGGTTAACTTTAAGCAATCAAAAATTGTCCAAACTACATGAACCATCAGACGTACTCATAAGATCTTAGAAAAAGTGGAACTCTTTTACTGATTTAGAAGGCCACAGTTCAATACAGCTATAAAAGGCATACAAAAGTCACTTCACCATCAAATTCAGGCTGTTATTTACTTTAGAAGGTCACTTGTCTCATTTTTACTTTTTTTATGTCTCAAATATCAACGTTAAGGGAGGAGTCTTTAAAAAAAAAAAAAAAAGAGACAAAGACAAAGTGGCAGACAAGAATAATCCCCAAATTCTGCAAAAATTCGTACATTTCGTACTAACAAAGAATGAACGAACATCAGTACAATGTTCATGATATTTGATATGAGATCATAATTAATGCGTAATCTGGTGATTGTAGAAATTATAACAACAAATGAGGTTTAGATTAGCAAGCATCTTTCATACTAGCTAGCATGCCTTCAACAATCAGTCAAAAACAGAATGATTCGCCTTAAGCACCTCAAAATTAATAGAAGATAACACAAGAAGAAGTCTTAATTCAGCGCTTATATGAAATTCCAAAAGTGTAATCACTTCTAGGGGTCACATAAGACCAAGACATACAAGTTGTTCAAGTTGTTTGATTGGTTAATTGATTCTAGTTAGAGATTATTGAATGGCATAACATGCATTGTTTCTGGTTGAGATTTATTGATGGGCCTCCTATTACTCTGGAGGGTTTCTCTGATATTGTTCTCCATCATTGATTTAATTTTTTTGTCTGGTAGCTAGCTGTACCTAGTGTTTGTTGAGTGGATTCCAACATTTGCATGTTATCATGCATAGACTTAAAAAAGAGCCATGTTAAAGTTGAAGGCTAAAAAGAAAGAGGGAAGGTGAATAGTTGGTGCCTTGGACCCCTAAAGGAAAAGATTGAGAACAAAAGCATGTACCATGTACAATAAATTGGGCAGAAGTAACCACAACCCCTATTCGTGGAACCGTGGCAGATTCCCCAGAGTATAGGCACTTTAATTACTTTGGCTTTCATTTCAACTGGAATCTTGCTAGAAAAGGAACTGAATAACTTAATTGAACTAAGAAGCGATCAAGGAATTACCTGCTTTATTAGTCTGTTCGAAACTAATTGAAGAACATGCCAAGGACATCTGATCCATTGAAGGTCCCTGAAAACGTTTATCTAGTATGTAACTGTATGCTTTTTAAAGTTTGTGTTTGCAACTGGAAATCTGATCGACAAGCTGGAAACCAAGCCGCTGTTGTATTCTAATCATTTGAAGCCTTAGTGTCATTGTGTCATGAGTTTGTTGCAGATTACGAATCAATTATACGAAAACCAGAACTCCTCAAACGATGATCTTAGTTGCAGAAATGGGGATAGATTAGATGAAGTTAACTCTGTATTTAGAGTAAATTGTACATCAATCTTCTCATTGCCGTCATTCTGCTTACTCCTTAATATCTTGAGGCTTCTGCTCTTCTGTTTCATTTTACTTATACTCAACCAAAATCTAGAGCACTGAAGACTAATTAATTACTTCAGCTATCTGATTGGTGTTTATAATAACGATATAGTACTAGAGTTAACATGAAGAATGATGCCATGAAAAGTATCTTAAAAGTATAGCTAATAATTTATTTCTTTATGAAACTTAACAACCATTTGAACAGAAGCTGAAGCATATTGCTAGTCAATGATCTGTACATGAGAGAATAACAAAAGCTTCATCTAAACAGAACAACTATTTTATTTATAGTGCTTCTCAAAGTAGATACAACATTTTGAATAAGACAACAGATAAAAAAATGTAGACTATTTTCTTCTAGTCCTTTCCTGCTGCTGGGTTTACAGTTAAGGTTTTGCAATCCGATTCCGAGACCATGGCCATGTTCTTGTGGATTCTGTCAATGAAATCAGCAGCTTTGTTGTCAATGCCAGGCTCAGCTACCCATCGACCGCCTCTATCCTCCACACTGGGCCACACCCTTCTTGCACTCAAATACGAATCCTCTATCTCTTCTCCTCGGCGAGGCCTCCGAGACTTGAAGAAGCTGAAGAATGAGAGAGAAGATTTCTTCTGTCTGTTGTTTCCTCCCATGACTCTTAACACTATAATCAAATGCTTAAGAGTGAAGAGCTATTGAAGAATGTTGTATACTCTCTCTTTGGTTTATATTGGCAATGAGGCTGTGTTATGTATTTATAGCGGGAGGCCAAGAATCTGGAGGATTCGGACTTAAGAAAGTAATGAGTGGTTGTGAACTTGTGATCACATGTGGGTGTGGGGCCGTGGGGGGGGGATGAATAGGACAGTTATTGGTAAACAAATACATTGGAGACCAGAGAAAAGAAGAGCATATTTCCTATCAGGTCCTCTGCTTTTGAAATTGGCTAAAACAGCCTTAATCAAACTATCAAAGTTCATTATGCAATTCTTGGCTCTTTCCTTGCACTCTCTTCACCTTCAAGATATTATTAGTACTTTTGTTTGTCTACTACAAATAGGTCTTGGAACAATGGCATTGCACTAAAAATCAATTTTTCCATTTTCACCTTCCACATTGTGCCAATGATGGTCAACCAAAATATGAACTGTGATGCTATAAAATCGATAACAGTAGTTAAGTTGTATAATTTTACCTTTGCACTAGCGTAGATTTCACGACAAATTAAACTATAGATGCTATCTATGATTTTGACACTACAAAAGTTGGCCTTCATAATCTAAAACTTGCTTAAATCTATAGGAATAGTCAAATTGGTATGATACAAGATTTCTTCTGTGGAAAAAGCTCATCAACATCGTTTTCACCAGTAAAGATAGTTAGTGGATAAGACCTAAGAAATTATATATGCAAAGAGGAGTAGCTCAGCTACTATCTAATCTAAAGAATGCAGATGGTATATATGCTCAAAGTTACATTTTCGTTTAAGTTACAGTTCAAAAGGCATAACCATAGTTCCCCTTTTCAGTTCTTATTAGAGATATAGAATGGTCTACAATTGCAGAGAAGCCAAGCTTCCTGATCTAGCAGGGTATACAAGCTGTCTAGCTTTAAGGTATCAAAAAATGCTTGCCTATAATAGCCAGAGTTTGGCATGGTAGACTTAATCTATGCATTAAGCACGGAAATTTTATTCCCACGTGCTTTTGAAGTAACTAAAGTAATGGTTTCTTGCTGTACTCACTTTAATTAATTAAACTTCATTAATCAGAGAATCATGCTTGATTTTCAAAGTCCCAGCAAATCGTTTCATGATCAATGCGAACCTGCAAATGCTAAAGTAATCAATTCATCGACACGTATGTTTAACTCTAGCTTCATCAACATGATTCTCCTCCAAACAAATTAAACAATATATGGCTAACGAGTGCTACCATAGAATTTAGGCAGGATACGTTTAAAGCTGGAAGTCATTTTAGATTGAAAGGTAGAATATAAATGAAGTCTTTGTAGAGAATTAATTTTTTCCATGCTTTATAGTTTATACTTTGCATTGCACAATGTTGTTAACAAAGTTTACAATTTGATCCTCCCAGTTAAGGAAAGTCCTTTAACCTTGCGAAGTCGTGGAATCTGGGATATGATTTGTTGAAGTGTGATCAGCTATACTCACTTCAGTGTGTGTGAGTGAATGTGGTTTTTTTTTTTTGTGAGAACTGTCTTCTATTTATCCCCCCCCCCCCCCCCCCCCCTGAGGTTTGGGGGTGTCTCGACTCTCAATTTTGAATTTTTACCCCCCAAACTTTCCAATTTCAATCAGTCATGTCAAATTTCTCAGATTCCGTCCAAATTAGACGTTAATTCTGACGATCTAACCCACTTTGAAGCCTTTTATGGTCATTTCAAAAAAAAAAAAAAAAAAAAAACTCATATGTGTCCTTAAAAGGCTTCAAAGTGGGTTAGATCGTCAGAATTAACATCCAATTTGGACGGAATCTGAGAAATTGGACATCACTGACTGAAATTGAAAAGTTTGGGGATTAAAAATTTAAAATTGAGAGTCGAGGGAGTGACATGATGACACCCCCAAACTTCAAGGGGTTAAACTGAAATTAATCCAAAGACAAACTATACTTTTATATCCTCTAAGTCTACATTATTTCTCACATGCACCTTGTTCAAAAACATTACAATTTGGTACTCCAAGTTACACAAAGTCCTTCCTCATTGCAAAGTCATGGGACGCCAAATCACTAATACTCACTTTAGTGAACGTTCATTCAAATACATCACCGTGAAGAACTAATTAAACTTTGTACCCATTAAGTATAAATTGTGTCTTACATTGCACCATGTTTTAAAATTTTTTACAATATGATCGTTCAAGTTACACAATATTGTTATCCTAATTGGTCATGGGATAAATAATTTATTAAAGTACTTGTAGCAAGTAATCAAAAATACGGATGTTTCAAGTTACACAATATTGTTATCCTAATTGGTCATGGGATAAATAATTTATTAAAGTACTTGTAGCAAGTAATCAAAAATACTGATGTTACTGTTGAATCAAATACACTTGATAATCCAAGAAATGTATAGTCGTATATATACCCGTAATTCTATCTTCTCTGATAGTTTGGCAAAGGGACTAAAATTGGACTAAACTGTTGAATCAAATACACTCGATAATCCAAGAAATGTATAGTCGTATATATATCCGTAATTCTATCTTCTCTGATAGTTTGGCAAAGGGACTAAAATTGGACTAAACTGGTCCATTTCGATACATGAATAACAAATTTAAGACTTTTTATTGTTGAGGGGCGAGGTGTTAAATTCTCAATTTAGAGGGGTAACTTGATATTAGGCCCAAAATTATTAAGGAAAAATAGAAGAGTGGGTAATTCATTGTCATTGGTCTTGTCCTTTCACTCACTCAGCCTCTCACAGTAGGACTCAGCTTCTCTGTTATTAAGGAAAAATAGAAGAGTGGGTAATTCATTGTCATTGGTCTTGTCCTTTCACTCACTCAGCCTCTCACAGTAGGACTAAGCTTCTCTGCTTGGATTCTCTTTGCTATAATCTGCTTGGATATCAATGTGAGTTCGCCACGTCAGCACATCTCAATCCAAGGGCTATTAAGCTGACAACACACAAAGAGAGACTCTCTCTCTAAGAATCTGAAATAGTACTTTAACGTCAACAAGTCCTCGACTCAATCCCTCTCTCTCTCGCTTCGCCCAATTTCCTCCTTCCCCTCACGATCAAGTCGTGAACTGAATCGATAACGATCTCTCAACTCCTCACATCTCCCTCTTTCTCTCTTCGCCCAATTTCATCCTTCTCCTCACCATCCCGTGTTATGTTGTTTGTTGAATCAAATTGATTTGGGTGTATTTCAATTTATTGAATTTGGGGGTATTTTGTTGGGAGGTTGTAGGAGTGAATTCTAAATTGTTTTGTTGATGCAATAGATCAAATTTGAAGATAACTATTTTGTTGATTCGTTTTCTCAGGTCTGTTATGATTACCCTTTTGTTTGTTCTGCATATTGTTTCTATTATACCATCTATATTAAGCATTTTATCATCTGGGTTGGTCTGTTTTGAGTGACTTTCATTGTTGATTGATGAGTTAAGTGTGGAAAAAAATAATGCATTTGTACGCCTTGAGCTTTGATTTGGAGTAGGAGGGTACCATTGGTGTGAAGTAGAGGAAATATTGGAAATTTGTAAGGGTTTCGTATAGATGTTGTAATTTTACCAATTTCGAAACTTTTGGACAGACTAAGAGAGAAAATGCTGAAGTTGGTTTGTAAGTTGGATGTTATTCATCTTCACCTTCATAGCTAATGTTATCTTGCATTTAAAAATCATGAAGTCTTTGAAGCTAATGTTATTCATCTTCACCTTATCAGGTTTATCATGCTCATGTTGTCAATGACAATTTGTACAAGAAGCCATGTTGTTGCAGGACTCGCATTGATCTCTACAACGAAAGATCCCGTGAAGGAATGAAAATTAGAGCACCACATGTTGGTTAGGATATGAAGTAGAGTTGATGATGTTAACAACTTGGAGCTAATATTATTGTTGAAGGTTGTTGGGTTTTGGTGAATGTGTAAACTTTTACTTTTGGCCATGGCTCCAATTTGGAGTAAATTGTTAAGTTTCTATGTATGAAAAGATTGTGCAAGACTCCAATTTGGAGTGAATTAATATGAAAAGTTTGTATGTATGAAGAAATTCTGCAGAGTATTATTTACATGAGATTTCAGCCATATGCCAATTCGATCAAAGTTCTCAAGGTTGTTTAAGTAAAGTAACTAGCTTTGTCAATAGGTGTACCAAAGAAGCAGGTTTGAAGAACAAAAATACTTGTTTTAAGTGATTGCCTCATTGTTAAGCTACTGAATATGAACACTTCGAAACTGCAAAAAGTGGATCAAAACTAAAACTTGTACACAACAAATTGAGCAGAAAGTGGCAAACTGATCTGGCTATTTGGAATTGGCTACGAAATACATAAAACTAAGGCTTGTACAGTTCATTATCAAGTAGGTAATGCTTAAACTATAAAAGCACATAGTTAAATAACTTGGATCAAAATAGCATCTTTGTTCTACTACATGAATGAACAGCAAAAGCAGTTCCAGAAATTGATCAGCAGCCCCAAAAAGCCTAACAAACTGATGAAACTCTGAAACTGCAGAAAAGACCAGAAACTTTATACAAAGACCAGAAACTGCACAAAAATTCCAGAAACTGCAGAAAAGACCAAAAACTGCAGAAACTGTACAAAGCCTAATATCTACACGATTCTGTGATATGCTTCCCCACAGATAGCAAAAATAATGCTTGAAATTGAACTCATCCTTAAAATCATTCATCACCATCTTGTGTCCTATCATCTGGAAAATCTTGAGAGTTAAGTAATGCTTGGTAACTAAAACTTTGAGATTCTTGAAATGGCATCTATAACATTGGAATTGGAGCACCACAATTTCCAGACTGCCGAAATGAAAAAAGAAAAAACATGAATAACTTTTAAGAAAACGAAATACCTTGGTTTTCTTGAACTAGATGAACAAATTTTACGAAAACCAAATACCTTGGTTGAATCAGAACTAGATGACTTTTTTGTATCAAGAGTTCTCCCTTTTTGATTCTTGGCCAAACTTTTTTCAAAATAACCTATAATTCTTTTTTTTTCTTCCTCGAGTACTCTCCCTTTTCTTGAATCCTTTGGCTTGAACAACTTTTGCCTTATCCGAGTTACTTTTGGCCAGATTAATACCCTCAATCACATCATTGCTGGGAGGTGTAATCTGGTCATCCTTACCAAGATGTAATGTATCCATTTTTGAACATAACATGTCTTCAATAGCTTTGCTTAGTTCTCTCAATTTCTGAACAACAAACTTAAATGTCTCTTCTCTCTCAGCTGCCCGAGATGAAATCTTGGTCGATATGGAACTTAGAGACTTGTACCAAGATGTTTGTTGTAGGTTGGTATCTACTTGGATGTCTTGGCCATACATGTCTTTCACTCTTTCTGATCTTGCTTTTCTTGTCCATCTTTTTAGAATATACTGATCAGGAATTTCTTTGACATTCATGTAGTTAGTAAGGATTTTTATTGCATGGCGGCACAGAATACCTTCAATCTCAAACAACCTGCAACTACATGATACAGACTGGTCTTTCTTCACCCTAACACATCTCTTCTTTGGATGACCATTAAAGGAAACTTTATACACAATGTCATCACCATCTTGAATACATCCGACTAAATTGTAATCAAGAGCCTTCTGATACTGAATCTGGAATTTTTCAAAAACAGCTTTAGTGTAAATATTTCCAGCCTTGATCACCATTGAAGAAAATATCCCAATAGAAGGTAACTTGTAGCACAAAGCATACTCGACCTCTAACTCTTTATATCGCTTATCATTGAGCAATCTATCAAAGTGCTTGAAAAACTGAACCACATCATAGTCTGACTTAACATATGATTTTAGGCTAGCATTGAAACTCTCACTAAATTGGGTGCTATGCATTCCAGCAGACCATGCCCACTTGACATACGGTTTTGCCCATTTCTCCTTTAAACGGAATATACTACTTAACCAAGGATTTTCATGC
>BDJD01004653.1:45816-91394 GCA_002564525.1 Rosa multiflora | reverse complement strand
TTTTTTTTTTTTTTTAATTTTTAATTTTATTTTAAAACCAATAAGGGATTAGACAATATTAGTTTCTCAGAGATAGACGATGTAGGGAACAAGTCCCACCTTCAATCCTAAAGGAGAAGGGTCTACCACACTTTAGGAACTCACTGCCCGTCCCCTTATGCAAAATTTTATTAATGAAAAAGCTAAAATTACAAAAAAATGGGACAAAAATGTATCCCCAAGTATAATGTAGAAAATAAAAGATGGAAAAACTGAAATCCACCTACTACTCTAAAAAGGTTACAACATAAGCATAACCAGCTCATGCCATCTAGAGGGTACTGCCAACCAAATGACACGTTAGAGGGTACTGTCGACTAACCATCTCATGCCACCTAGAGGGTACTGCTGACCAGATGATGCATCAGAGGGTACTACCAACCTTATATATATATATATATATATATATATATATATATATATATATATATATATTCAAAAGATACAGCTAACCAAAATATTGTCGGGAGAGTACTGCCGACTAGATACTATTACCTAGAGGGTACTGGCTACCAAAATATGCATGCATGCAACAACATAATTGCCTCCTCTAAATCATAATCCAAACTCATTACCTCTCATACAATTTTTAACTCATCAACTTTTCGAAAAGAAAATTCTCAATAATTCAAATTCAAATGACTCGAAGAATCAATTAAACTTTCGGAAAGGAAAACAACATCAATTTAACCAATGTCATAACTGATCACAATCATTAAAATCATACTTCATAAAATCTCGATAGACCACAAATAACACATAAAATCAATGTCAAGCCTCAACCGTTATTAATTTAAATCAATACAAAAATTTAATTGTTACACCTCGTACCTAAATTTACCTGTTTACTGGTTATTTAGACGGTAAACGATTAAAATCTTTACTTTTTACTTTCAGTTACAACTTTTAGAGGCTCCAAATGTTGACTCTTTCTTTGACTCAGTGTTCGAGGAAACTTTCTTCTGGAAAGTTGTAGATGATTTTAAATCGACTCTGTGAACATGTGGCACGCAAAATCATAGTTCACATGAAGAAGTTAGGATATGAAAATGAGAAGTTACTATCTTGGGAAACATACTATAAATAGCATTTTCTACCTTTTCAATTTGGAGAAGTTTCTATTTCGGTAAGAGAGCTTTAGTAGATCGAGCTCGAGAAGGAATTCATCGGACGCCCGTTATATCCGTAACATTGTGAGTGGACATTGGCTTTCTAAATTAAATGTGCATGCAATATTATTATTATTGCTTTTCGATTGAGATTTGATATGTGATTTTCACGGTTTAATGATTTCCTTTTCGAATATTAATATTATTGGCTCACTGAGTTTTTTTTTTTTTTGAAATTGGGCTGGTGCGGCTGCCCTCAAGCCTTAATTAATGAAATTGCAGAATACAAAGGGGGGACGTAGAGCTTGAACCCCAGATTACAATAAGCATAAAGAGAACATCCTGAAATAATACTAGGATTCTCCACAAAATCTATGTATTCTAACAAGCACCAATTAGCAAAGAGTGCACGAATAGCTACTCCATTTGCTTTGATATAGCGGTGACATACCGGAAAGATAACTCTGTATTGAAGAAGCATAATTACAAATAGCACAACTTTCCCACTATGTTGCCGCACGGAAATAAAACCGGCGGAACTTAATTTCATCCTGCCACTAGGAGGTTGCATCCATTTGATCAAGCAAATAGCTCGCCGCCTCGCTAGGCCAGACAAGGCACACTGAGTGTGCATACCCGGACAAAGCCCACGTCGCCTTAACAAAAGATTGTAGGGACTTATTGCCGGCAAGAAGCCATTTCTAACAAGAAGTAAAAAATAATAACTAAGAAAATAAAAATACCATGGGTCCTGGGCCCAAGCCCAGGCCCAAACATCACCAGGCCCAAGCCAAGTTTCGCCCACCTCCAGAACAGATGCGAACCACGCAACCCAGATCGGATCCAATCGACCCGATCGGAGCATGGTGAATCCCAGCCACGCCACCACACTGTAATCACCACCCGGTGCCCTCCAATCCTGCAAAAACCACTGGAACCCCCCTGCAAGTAGTCCGCGCACCAATCTGGGGTAAAACGACCCCCGCCTCTCCTGCCGGCCTCACCCTTCATCACCCTTCTCCGTCAGCCCCTCCAGCCAATCTGGACAAAATCTCCCTCCCTCTGCAGTGTCTACACCGGCCTAGCCACGTACAAATGGACCAACAGTCCCATCGGGCCAGTCCGAAGACGACGCTGAGAGGGCGTGCCGTCGGACAGGGCATGAAATTTCAGAAAACTCGTCAAGTGCGTGCGGCGCGTTCTAGGTTGCTCATATTTCAATATACAACTTGTACAGAGAAATGCTTAGGTTAGGTAAACGTGGCTCATTGAGTTCTTTTAAGAATTGAGTTTTTATGGAGATTTTACAAAATAATGAGTTTAGAAATTGCTTTTAGAAATTTTTTGAATTAAAAATATTTTATTGACAATGTATTGATATTGAGTTTAGGGAGAATTCCACAAATGGTCACTCAACTATAACTCATTCGACACTTTGGTCACTGAAGTTTCAAATATATCACTTTGGTCAATCAACTATTACACTGTCAATCAGTTAAGTTACCGAAAGAGTATTTTTTATAATTTTTTTCAATGAAAAAAATTAACAAAGTGACTTAAGTGATTGACAGTGTAATAGTTGAGTAACCAAAGTGATATATTTGAAACTTCAGTGACCAAAGTGTCGAATGAGTCATAGTTACCAAAGTGTCGAATGAGTCATAGTTAAGTGACCATTTGTGAAATTTTCCCTTGATTTTATTTTGAGTTATGAGTATTCTTAGAATTTTTACCGATACTCGCATTAGTGAGCTATCGAGGTTTTCTTTTGAAAGATAAAATGAGAAATTAATGAATTGGAGTTATGAATTAGAGGAGGTAAATATGAAAGTTGATGATGTTAGCGTATGCATGCATTACCTGGTCGGCAGTATCCTCAAAGTAATAGTTTGGTAGACAGTACCCTCCAGACAATATTCTGGTCAAAAATACCCTCCAGAATATAAATTCCAGTCGGTAATATCCTCCACTGTGTCACCTGGTCGCCAGCAAGAATTCAAATATTGGTTTTTACATATCTATCGTAACTTAAAAAAAAGGAGATATCAGAAATCTCAGGGATATATCGGGAATACCGAAAAAAAAAAATATTTTTTAAAGAGTCAATTTATTGGAATTACAGATAAATATATATAATGTCAACTTCATCTATATTCAAAAAGAGACTCTAAGTGGTTAAAAAGTCAGTCGTTGGTCTACGAACAAACTACATAGGCGACATAGAGTCAACTACAAACTACAGACCACATAGAGTCACAGACACAGTACCAAATGATTCATATAATAGTATGGTCTCTTTGTCTGTGGATTATAACCCAATAGTATGGTCTCTTCTGTCTACCCAATAGTATTGCATCACATATTTTTTTACACTCTCCTGTGGATTATAACCCAATAGTATGGTCTCTTTGTCTGAAAATTAATATAATTGAGGCCAATCCCATATAATTGAGAAAGATGAAGTGAATGATTTATTTTTTGAAACATAACTCCATCAAGTTTGTTTTCTTTTACTGAAATTGCTTCATCATGAAGTCTCCCTGCCCAGATTCGTCTTCAGAATATTTCTCCTCACTTGGATTTCACTCCTCACTCGGATTTCCCTTGAAGGGAATACTTCTCACCCAGATTCACTTTGAGGGAATTTCTCCTTACTCAGATTCACCTTGAGGAGATCTCTCCTCACATAGATTTGCATTTAGAGAATTACTTCTCACCCAGAATTATCTTGAGGGGATTTCCCATCACCCAGATTTGCGTTGAGGGAATTTTACTTCACCCAAATCTGCCTTCAGATGTTTCACATTGAGGTATTTTTTCCAAACAAGTTAATTTGCATCTTTATTTGGCCACATCCTTACTAGAAACCGTTGTTCAAATTTTACTCTTTGATATAATCTCCATATTCCATAATGTATGTTTCTCTGTAAATAACTGAGTTTTTTTTTACCATCAAATTTTACAGATAATTCTTCATTTTATCGAGGATATATCCCAAATATCTAATATATCAGTGATATTTGACGATATCAAATAAATTTCGTAGAAACAGTGGAAGATAAGATACTTTCCTCCTATGAGAGAGATATCAAGGAATATATAAAAATATCGCCGATATTTCAATCCTTGTCGGTAGTACCCTCCAGGTGGCATGAGATGATTAATCGGCAGTACCCTCTAGCCATCGCCTCATAGTATTCCAATTGGTAGAACCTTCTAATGAATCATTTGGTCTGCAGTACTCTCCAGATGGTATGAGATGGTTAGTTGGCAATACCCTCTAGCCATCTCCTCCTCGTATTCTTGTCGGCAATACCCTCCAATGCGTCACTTTGTCGACAGTACCCCCCAAGTGGCATGAGATGACTAGTCGGCATTACCATCTAGTCATCGCATATTTTGTCATGTAAGAAACAATATGTTTTTAAAAGTATTTTGAGATATTTGATCGCGTGAGAATTTGAAATGATTTTGAGATCGTGTATTTTCAATGAGATGTTGAGATTTTTGGGATTTCTAAAATAATTCTAAAATGCTAGGATTTTAAATGAGTTGATTTACAGTATGTTTTATGATATCAGTATCGATCAGAGACTAATTAAAAGTATTTCATGAAAACTTACTGCATGGTTTGCTTTTATTTGAGAATAAAATTAGGAAAGCTTTAAATTTTATTTTATTTCCTTGAAATCATATATTTTTTGTCCATTCACTCTAACGGTTTTCTTAAATGCTAATTAATTGAGGTCGGGCGTTCATAAGAGTCGAGGCATAAAGTCGACCACTTCCATCCTTGTTGTCGGTTATATGTTTAACCTACTTATATTTTACTTTAGTCCTTGGTCCAAATTGTTCTAAATGCCGAATTGAGTTGTAATAATAAACTGATATCAGATACTATATATGCTTAAGATTTATTTGATATTACTTAATGGAAGATGAATTGTTGAAGCATGTAGGCTCATATAGATTGAGTGGTTATTACCTATTAGATGTGTGTCTTTATTTTCACAGGCTTGGATAGTCCATTTTTTAGGAGTAATTTTATTAAAGTTTTGGTAAAATTATTCCTAAGGTGGGCGCATAGGGCCACTTCAGATTTCGAGTTGAAATTCAGAGCAGGTCTTGTTATTGATACTTGAAAATATAGTACTGCATGCATCTTTAATTTGGAATCATATTATTGCCTCCCAATACTCATATTATTGCCTCCCAATACTCATATTATTGCCTCCAATAATCATATTATTGCCATCCAGTGAATTGTATAAACTCCCAAAACCAAAAGAATACACTACAGGCACAATTGATCAATTTATAATCATATTATTGCCCCCCAATAACCATATTATTGCCCCCCAATAATCTTATTAACAAATCGTCTTTTTGAACTTTCGGTTCTTTCTCTTCTCTCTATACCTCAACACCATAGCTTCCCGTTCTGTCGATGAAATTTGAACCGTCGGATGCGTTAACCGATCGCTGATTGACTTGGGGTAGGGATCTAACAACTCTGTCAGTATGTTGCCATCTAGCGCGACGCTAACATCCATAGAGAATGATGATACCTGATAAAGAGAGACACTGTTAGATTAGATCAATAATAAGTAGTAACCAATTCACAAAGATCGAGGAAGGTGGCTTACACTCTGGCTTAAACAGTAGCCAGGGTAGCCTTAGATGAAAGGCTTGGAAGTTGGTAACTCCATTTCAAAGCTTTGAGGCTGGACAGTCTTGCTTTGCACAGGGACCACTCCATTAGTACCGCTACTGTTCTGCTCCTCCTGAGCTGGAGCTTTCAGATCCACTGCCCCGTAATCCAAATCCAAATGCGGATCCATGTCGGAGAACATGTACTGCCCCAAGTTCATATCCATAGGATTTGGGAGCAGCCACGAAGCAGCCTCGGCTTCCTCTTTGCTAACCTCAGTCGTCTCTCCGTCTCCGTCTGCTTCGGACAAGTAGCGGTCATCGAGGAAGTTGACCGCATCATCAGATTTGACTGCGGTTAAGTCATTCGAGTTCAACAAGTCATAGAACGGAGCCACCAGAACTCTCGTGTTGGCGGCTGAGGGGGGGGGGGGCGTTAACAGAGTAGATTTCTCGTTCGCTGGTGACGCAGAGCGTTGCATAGTCAGCCTTGCACGTGACGTGGGCAGGAGCTTGCTCACACACCTCCTACCTTCGGCCGGAGGTAGGGAGAGAGAGAGAGGATCGACGGTGGCCGGAGGTGGAGAGAGGGAGAGAGAGAGAGAGAGAGAGGGGGAGAGAGAGAGAGAGATCGGTCTGCAAAGAGAGAGAGGAGAGAGAGTGAAGCTATAATTTTATAATTAATTGATGGTTAAAATTATCATTTAATACTGTATTGGGTAAATGGGGTTAAAAAACTCTTAGTGGAGTAAGTGGGCAATTTTGAAGTTGAAATTGGGTAAGTGGTCACGGCCCCAAAATTTAATTGAATGTTATATTTGGTTGGAGGAGGTAAGAAGAGTATTTATTTATTTACTTATTGTTCAAGTAAATCTCTATTTGTGTGTCTGGCCCAAACTCTAGGCTACTTGACCTAGTGGTAATAGGGTTTAAAGGGATTTAGATATTCCTATCCAATGTATGATTACCTTTCCTTGTATGGTTCAGATTCCATACTTTGTAATCCTCTATATAAAGAGGCCCCTATTATCAATGAGAATACACAGTAATTTTCTCACAATTTCTGATTCCCTAAAACATGTTATCATCACGAAGCCCTAACCCTGAATAAATAGCCAAACCCTGATTCAAGAAGCAAAAATCCTAAATCTGAATACAAAACCTTGAAACCCTTTAGGCTGCGGCCTCCCACCTTGAAGCCCTCCATCCCAAGAGTTCAGAACCGGCGGCTCTACCGCAAGAACCAGCCGGAAACCTATCGAACCGGCCATCGGAATCTCCAAACCACCCACATCAAATATCTCACCGGTTCACCACCTTCCAGACTTCCAATTGCTACCAAATTTTAATAGAAGTAGCATCTCGATCCCACAATCCGGGAACCGAATTTTTTTTTCCTGGAACCTGCCACTTAGTCCTCGAACCAGCCAAAAGTTTTGGCTGCACCTTGAACAAGCAGAAAAGAAAGAAGAAGAAAAGAAGAAGAAAGAGAGAAGAAAGGAAGGCCCAGCCCAGAAGAAGAAAGGAACAAGTCCAGAAGCCTAAAGTCAGTTGGCCCACTGACCAACAGTCTCTGCCACGTCAGCTACATAGCCATGTTAGTACCACAGCCACAATAGCCAGCCACGTCAGCGACAGCACCACCTCATCCTGACAGGTCAGCATCAGTGCCACGTCAGCCTCCGGTCAACCCTCTAGTCAACGCTGTCAACCTTTTGGTCAACGCCGATTAACCACTTTTCCGGTGACTTTTTCCGGCCAACTTTTTTTCTGACCTATTTCGAGGTTTTTTTTCTTTCTAAAAGTTCCCGTTTTTTAGAGTTTTTGCATTTAATTTCTCTTCTTTTTCGGGGACTTGCAAACTCACTTCTTCTACCCCCGTTTCTTCATCATAAGGGAGACCTAATTAAGCCGAACTGTGGGAGTTCGTGCTCACTTCAAACTTGGAGCTTGTTGAGATCCCCAAACTTAGAGTTTGTAGAGAATTTATGGATCGACCACTTACGTTATTGTTTCGATCTAATCTAATACCTCTTGGAATTGAATTTCTTGGAAGCGATTATGCTCAGAAATTCCAAATTTCTTGGGCGATTACACTTAATTTTTTTTATTGTTTTCGTGGTAGCCTTTTTCGCTCCAAAACTAACCCTAATTTCTTATTCTCTTTCAGGATGAGTAACCTGAACAAATTAGACTTTGCTCAATTGGGAACAATTGGCTCTGGATATCACAGGTGGGTTCGTGATGTCTGGCCACATCTCAAGGACGATGGAATCTTAGATACGATTCTCAAGCCTAGCCAGGACGTGCTAACTGTTGAGTAAGCTCAAGCTTTGGAAGCAAATAGAGCAGCCTTAGAGGCAAATAAGGCGAAAGTCATCATCCTAATGAATCGTCATATGGATGATTCGCTCCAGTACGAGTGTATGAATAAAGAAGACCCCAGAAGGCTGTGGGTCTCACTCGAAGAAAGATTTCGAAACGTCCGTGACTCCTTGCTTCCTGACCTAGAAGTGAGATGGCATAGCCTCCGCTTCTGTGACTTCAAGTCAATTCTTGACTATAACTCGGAAGCACTTCGTATTAAATCCTTAATGGAATTATGTGATAAAGAGATCACATATTTGATGTTGATTAAGAAGACTCTCTCTACCTTCCCCGTCTCTGCATTGATGGTTGCTAAGAACTATCGAATTGATGTTACTGCAGGACGGATCACAAGGTTTTATGAGCTCATTGGAGCTATGAATGTTGCTGAGATGCATGACAACATCCTTATGAAGAACTATAATTCGAGATCCGTGGAAACAGAGCATATTCCGGAATCCAAATATAGTCGCGCCCCTAAGAGAGGGCGCCAAGAGCGAAACTCTAATCTTAAGGATACTTCTAGATGTTCTGGTTCATATAATTGCTCTACTTGGGAAGGTAATTGTCAAAATAGGCGAACACAGAATTGAAGAGGTCAACGTGGAAAGAGAGAGGGAGGCAACGCCTTTGGCCATGTTGGTGGTGCCACAACACTAAGAGCCATCTAAATGATGCTTTCAAAGTGCCTCAATCAATGGAGTCAGCAAAGAGATGTATGCTCTCGATGTGGAGAATCCGGTCATTGGGCATACATTTGTAGAGCTTGTGAAGAAATTGTCACCACCTACAAAGCATATTGTGAAGCAAGAGAAGCTCACTATGTGGAACAAGAAGATCATGAAAATGATCTAGATTGAAGTGTTGAAGACTACAAATCTGGCTGGGATTACTAGATCGCCAATTTTGTTTAAATCTTTATTTTTCCAAGAGATGTAATAGGCAATTGCCATATACTTTGTAGTAAATGTCAATGGTTTAAGTCTTTCTTCAAAGTAGGCTCACCCAAAATAAGTGTGATGTCTAGGAAGGTTCTGAGATTAGTGATACTTAAGCGAGTCTTGCTCCACCGACATCTCTCTACTCACCTGGTCATATTTATTTTGGAATTACCGAAAGAAGATAGATGACTACCATTGTTTTGCATTTGCTAGCATTTTGGATTAGATTTTATTTGGTCAAAGAGACAATGAGGTAACTCCGTTGGCTTATGAATAAAATTTCGAGTTCTTTATGACTCCATTTTCATTCTGAGCATACGACTTTTGTGACTACGATGGCTGGGCCATCAGTATTAATTCAAGGACATGGAGTAGCCCAAGTTCCCCTTGCCAAATGGCACCTTGATTACTCTCACAAAAGCTCTCTACGCTCATAGGGAAAATCGCACCTATGAATAGCCAACGGATTCCATGCGAAAACGCATATAGAGAACTAAAATGAGCTCCTTTGCAATACCTCTAATGATTGTGAGCAAAGGCGCATCTTAGAGAAGTTTATGTGTCTCTCTAATGGTCTCTATGTCACTATCCGAGCTATTAAATCCAATAAAGTTATGAGAGAAGATCTCTTAGATTTAGACACATAATGGCTTTGTCACAACAGGATAGGTCATCATAGTTATGATATGATGATTCATCTACTAAAGACTTCACACGGACATCTAATTTCTCGAGCAAAACGAAGCATGAATCAAAACTTGATTCTTGGACTAAGTGTGATTGCCATCGCCGTCCACCACCAGCCTAGGGCTGGCATAGTCCTTATCCATGACATTATAGATAGCGTACATCATGGTGATAATGCCCTAGGTGATGTTGCAATCACCAACTCTACTTCAAATAGCGTTTCAGACGCTCAGGCCCAACCAAAATCCTCATTGGTTGCTTCTAAAGCCTCTCGCTCATTTTACAAAGCCAATTCCTTAGGAAAATTAGGTCTAAGACCGTCCTATGAAAAGGATATAAAAATACTCATTTTGTTCTTACATAGAACCCATGGGGATTCTATGGACTGATTCAACCAACTTGCAGACGTTTAAATATCTCATGATGTTGGTTGACACGCAAACACGCTGGTCACGTGTTGTGCCATTGTCCACTTGTAAATGCTGCTTATGCTACACTCCTAGCACATATCATACAACAATGAGCTCACTCCCCGGATCATCCTATTCCGTTAATTGGACTTGACGATGCTAGAGAGTTTACATCGCAGCCTTTCATTGGTTATTGCAATGGGGCTGATGTTGAACATCATATTCCCATGAACACACCCTAATAGTCTCGCTGAAACGACTACGATGTTAGTTCGGACATTGGTAATGCGCACCAATCTCCTTTTATCCGCTTGGAGTGATGCAATATCGCATGTAGCTATGCTAATTCGTCTACGACCCACCGCCACTCAATCTACCTCTGCGTTACAACTAGTGACTGGGTACAAGTATCGTACTTACGCATATTTAAGTGTTCAATTTATGTACCAATTGCGCCGCCACAGCGCCCTATGATGGGTCCTTACAGACGAATGGGCGACTACATTGAATTTGAGATTCCAACTATCGTCCACCACTTAATGCCCTTGCTAGGCGATCTTCTTACCGCTATTTGCGGATGTCACTTTGATGAGACAGTCTTCCCATCATTAGGTAGAGATAAGAACACGAATGTTCAGCAAGAACGACAGCAATTATCGTGGTCTATCCCCACTATGTCTCGTCTTGATCCCCATTAAAGTGACGAGATCACACATCTGCTGCAAATATGCCTACAAGGAAGGACATCCCTACGAGAGGACATAGCGCCACCCTACATGGAGGTAGGCATGGCGCCAATGCCAAAGAGAGTGGCACTTTGGAGTTACAAGGCCATGGCCCCAGCTAGGATGCGTGGGAGGCCTATAGGTTCGAAGGATACTTTGGCACATTCCAATACTTTAATCATCAAGACTCAAAATCCGTCTCATGAGAATCTTCTGGGTTATGGTTATCGTTGGGGAACTCCTCAACGTCAGAACCTATTTCTGAGAATATAGAGCTCTATGAAAATTACACTAGTGTACATGAGACATGGGATAGAAACTCCATCATAATTAATGATGTAGTTGTGCATTTCATTGTGCATGAGTTTGTTTGAGTCCAATGACATTGAACCATTCTCCGTTGATGAATGAATACCAATGCAGAGAAATTTGGCCTAAATGGAAAGATATGATCCATGTTAAGTTGGATTCTCTAACGAAGAGGAAGGTTCTCGATCCAGTGATGCCAACACCTCCTAACATAAAACCTATGGACTAATGGGTCTTCGTTAGAAAGCGTGACGAGAAAAGGAGATGACAATCTCTCCTTATGGCACATCGCTTCTCATAAAACTCCCTGGAATCGAATACAATGAGACATATTCTCTCGTAATGGATGTCATTGCATTCCACTACCCTGTTTGTTTGGTAGTTTCCAAATAACTAAACATGCAACTTATGAAAGTGGTCCTTATGTATCTCTATGGGGATCTAGATATGGAATATACATGAAGGTTCATGGTGAACTTCATTTACCCAAGTCAAGTGACTCTAGACCACAGAGCGCGTTTTACAAAGAGGTTGAAACGCTCACTAAGTGACTACTTGATTGGGAAGGGATATGTCCACGCATTTTCATAACAAGTTTCAGATTCTATTGCGGTTCATGTTGGACATGATCTTCATTGGAAGCCCTTAAAGAGTTAAGGGAAACCGCTGAACACTTGAAATCCGAGTTTGAGATGAAGGATTTTGGGAGAACACAAATATGTCTTAGTTTGGAACTTGAACATCATGTCGATAGATGCTTAGGCATTTTGACATTGTTCAGCCTTCAAGCATCCCCATGATCGTCCGTAGTCTTGATCCTAAAAAGGATCTTCTTCGCCCAAGGGATGATGACGAAGATGTGCTAGAGACAGAAGTGTCTTACTTGAGTACAATAGGCGCGTTATTATACTTAGCTCAATGGATAAGACTGGACATCTCATTTGCCATGAACTTGTTAGATAGATATAGCTTCGTGCCAACGCGATGCCATTGGATTGGTGTAAAAGATATCTTTCGATACTTGAGATGTATGATTGATATGGGCTTGTTCTATATATCCCTATAGAGAGACGATGGATTTGGACGCATCACACAACAGGAACGCCGCCAACACTAGCCTGCTTCCACTATCCCCATCCCAAAACGATAAGCGTTTTGGAAGGTTTTACTGATGTTGGGTATCTCTATGACCCACACAAAGGTCATTCCCAAATTGGTTAATTGTTCACCATGGGTATAGACTTTGATATCTTGGAGGTCTACAGAACATACCCTAGTCGCTATATCTTCTAACAATGAAGAGATCATTGCTCTTCATGAAGTGGTTCGTGAATGTTTATGGATTGGATCCATGATTACGCATGTTCAAACAATTGTGGTTTGAAGTCTACCACAGATGAGTCTACGAGCATTTAGGATAATGCTGCTTGTTTTGAATGAATGAAGTAAGGCTACATCTAAAGTGACAACACCAATGATAATTAGCAACAACAGACTCTCCTCAAGATCAAAGTGAACTAGGTTCAATCTGGGGATAGTATGGCAGACTTGCTCACTAAGTCATTGCCTAAATTCCCCTTTCGAGAAACATGTTGGTAGCATTGTTTGGGAAAGTTATCCGAATTCGAATGACCGTAGTCATCAGGGGGAGGTGTCTACATGTATGGTTTCGAAATGTGAAGGTGTGTTGTGCTATTTTCCCCCTTCGACCGAGGTTATTTTTGTCCCACTGGGTTTTTGTTACTCGGCAAGGGTTTTAGCGAGGCAACGAGAGAAGCACCACGTTTGGGTGACACAAGGGGGAGTGTTCAAGTAAATCTCTATTTATGTGTCTGGCCCAAACTCTAAGTTACTTGACCTAGTGGTAATAGGGTTTAAAAGGATCTAGATATTCCTATTCAATATATAATCACCTTTCCTTCTATGGTTCGGATTCTATACCTTGTAATCCTCTATATAAAGAGACTCCTATTATCAATGAGAATACACAGCAATTTTGTCTCAATTTCTGATTCCCTAAAACACTTACTTAATTTTTCATTTTTCTCTTTTTGTCCTTATTTGTCAATTGGGAAAATTTCACAAACAGGACACTAAGTAAAGGCCATTAATAATTCTTATACATAAAGTTCCAAACCAAACATTTTGGTACACGAAATCTGAAACTCGACCCACTATCAGTACACGACGTCAATGATGCCGTTAATTTGACACCAAAATGTCCATTATGCCCTCAGTTCTTTTTTTTTTTTAATATTTTTTTTTTTGTTCTTTTTTTTTCCTTCGTTTTTATCTCTTTCTGGGGTCTAAGAAAATTAATGGGGTATCAACTTATAATTATGGTAATGTTGGAGGAAACTCCAAGTTACCGACAAAGTGTTTTTCAAAGTCAGTTAAGCTTCACCTGTCGGTGAACCAAAACGATTTCATTGTTTTCTCAGAGTTTCATATATTCTTGGAGAGCAGCAAAGTGACTCCCCTGAAAAACAAAAGCAATGAGCCTCAGAATCGTGAGAAAGGCTTCACAAACCCAAAACCTGAAGCAACTCTCCTCCATTTTCTTCTCCAAAATCACACGCTCCCTCTCGTAGTTCTCCCCTCAATCCAAACCGTACGTCTAACACTACTTCATCGAGTTCAGTCGACAGCTTTTGGGTTTATGATGTTTGATTGGGTTCTACTTGTGGTTCATTTTGCAGTTCTTCTTCGTTTGGCATTGCTTTTGACATCGACAGGGTCGTTTCACGTAGTGATGTTCCCATCGGAGGCTCCCCTCAGGCCTTCAGAAGACTACCTATCAGAGGCTACCTATCGAGTGATGAGGTAGACTACCTATGAGAACCAAGAAGAGAGAGAGAGAGAGAGAGAGAGAGAGAGAGAGAGAGAGAGAGAGAGGGATCTGTGGAAGGAGGAATCGAATAGATGAAGAAAAATAAGAAAGAAAGAAAGGAAAACTGAAGAACAGGGGTGGGTTTCGAAGTGGGTGAGCTCGGGTTTCTTCTCACATGAAGAACAGAGGTGGGTTTCGTGAAGCCGGAAGAAGGAAGAAGAAAGAGATAAAAACGAAGGAAAAAAAAAGAACAGAAAAAAAATTATTAAAAAAAAAAGAACTGAGGGTATAATAGATATTTTGGTGTCAAATTAACGGGGTCATTGACGTCGTGTACTGATAGTGGGTCAAATTTCAGATTTCGTGTACTGAAATGCTTGGTTTGAAACTTTATGTATAAGAATAATTAGTGACTTTTACTTGGTGTACTGTTTGCGAAATTTTCCCAAGTTGATAAAGTCAATTAATAACTGAAAAAAAAAATTGGAGGTCCAAATATCAAATTTGGAGGTCCAACTAGAATCACCCTTATATTTGATGTTGAAATGGTAATGAGATTTCTATTCAATTTGTCTCATGTACAAAATCATGGCTCTCTTTATAGGGTTGATTATGATAATAAAAGTACTATTCTAGATGGTATAAATGTGAACCTAGACTAATCTATGTCTAAGAACAATCATGAGAGTTACAAATCTGGGAATTAAATACAATCATGGGAGTTATGGAAGTTAAGTACAATCATGGGAGTTACAAGTCTGGGAGTTTTATATGACAATAAACCAGAGAGGTAATCAAGGAATTCATTATCAATTATGATTGATTGAGAATCAACCAATAATTACTCTAATATCCCCTCTCAAACTTAAGATGACAGATTTGAAGCCAACTTGAGTTTGGAAACTAACTCTTTAAAATGGCCAGTTGGATGTGCCTTAGTGAACAGATTTGCTGGTTGATCAATGGAGGAAATTGGGCGAATGTTAACAATACCACGAGCAATGTGTTGATGCACATAGTGACAATCATTTTCAATATGCTTTGTGAGTTCATGAAAGACATCATTATGGGCAATGTAGATAACACTTTGGTTATCACAATAAAGAGTAGTGGCAGAAGAGTGAGAGATGCCCATATTCTTAAGTAACCACCGAAGCCAAATAAGCACTTGAGCAGTATCAGCAATAGCACGGTACTCAGCCTCAGTGCTAGACCTAGAGTTGAGAGATTGCTTTTTACTACGCCAAGATATGAGAGACTCCCCTAAGAAGAAACAGAAGCCTGTGGTAGAACGACGATCTGTAGGATCACCTTCCCAATCAGCATCAAAATAAGCAAAAAGCTCAAGGGATGAATGAGCAGAAAAATGGAGACCATGAAATAAAGTGCCCATTATATATTGAAGAATGCGGAGAATAGCAGCAAATGAGTAGAGCGAGGAGCAGACATAAATTGGTTGATAATATGAACAGCGTAAGCAATGTCTGGCCGAGTAACAGTGAGGTAGACTAGGCTACCAACAAGTTGGCCATAGAGGCTGGCATCAGTAAGTGGAGTACCATCAACATGAGTGAGTTTCACATTAATCTCAAGTGGAGTAGATGTAGGCTTGTTATTTGTTAAGCCTACATGAGAGACAAGATCAGAAGCGTATTTAGCCTGAGAAAGAGTATAACCATCTAAATGGGAGGAGACTTCAAGACAAAGAAAATAGCTAAGATGGCCAAGATCTTTCATTTCAAAGTGCAGACTGAAATAATTTTTAAGATTAGAAATACTAGAAATATCATCTCCAGTGATTATCATATCATCAACATAAAGTAAAAGAAGAGTAACACCTTATCCCATCTTCTGAATGAAAAGAGCTAAATCATGAGGACTTGAGATGAGACCATATTCTCCAATAACACTACTGAACTTAGAAAACCAAGCACGAGGGGCTTACTTAAGTCCATACAAAGCTCGACGAAGTTTGTAAACCTTGTTAGCAGGATGATGATAGCCAGGAGGAGGTTTCATATAAACATCTTCAATGAGGTCTCCATTATGAAATGCATTCTTAACATCCATATAAAATAATGTCCACTTTTGGATGGCAACAACAGTAATCAGGCTTCCTATAGAAGTAAGACGAGTAATAGGTTCGAAAGTCTCTTCATAGTCAATACCATATTCTTGTTTAAAGCCTTTAGCACCCAACCGAGCCTTGTATCTTTCAATAGAGCCATCAGAGCGAGTCTTAATTTTGTATATCCATTAACAACCCATAACAAACTTTCCAAGAGGAAGATTAACCAAATCCCATGTGTGAGCTTTGTCTATGGCTTGTAATTCCTCTATAATTTCTTGCTGCCAAACAGGGTTAGAGCAAGCCTCACCTTAGGACTGAGGCTTATAGAAAGTGACCAGCTGATGACAATATTTCCACACCCTTTGAATTGATGAAGACATATCTCCTCTGTTATAAGGAGTAGCAAGAACAACTTCTGTGCGTGTAGTCTGAAGGGTACTGAGGCGATTTTCTTCAGAAATGAGATTAGTATGTTATAGCACTTTCAAAGGTTAGGAGAGGACTCCGATGAAGAAGTGAGGCTGGTATGGGCTCAAATGTATCATTAAGAGCCATAAGAAAATACATTAAACGTTCCTGGTCTTTATCGTTAGAGAACTTTGAGGCATTACCATCACAATCCCATGTAGGTTCTACAAGTGTTAATTGATCCCAAATAAATTGCATTTGAGAGAGGAATGAATTGATTGATTGCCCACATTCTTGGCGCATACAGTGAAGGGTGCTCAAAAGTTCATATATGTGAGCAAGATCTATGGTTGAATAGAGCTTTTTTTAAAAATTCTAAACGTCCTTGGTTGTGTTGAACCGACCAAATTGATGGTTGATTGAGGAAGATGAGGTATTGTGAAACCAAGTGAGGACCTGGTGGTTCTTACTATCAAGTCGTTCAGCAAACTTGTCATCAGTTTCGTTATTGAGCTTGGTTGGTACGTACGGTTGAGTAATATCTCCAATAGCATAATGCCATAGATTGAGTCCATAGAGAAAACTACACATGGCTTCAGCCCAAAAAGTGTAATTTGGACCCTCTAGAATAGTTTGTATGGGTTAAGAGACATCTGACTTGTCCATGGTAAGACAACAAGAACGAATTCAAGGATGTGGTAATTTTTGATAAAAGACACGTTGAGGGAAAATGAACCAAATCAAAAGATTGTGAGTGGGTGAACTGGTTGAGGTCACAAATTCAAAAGCTTTGATACCATGTTGAAATGGTAATGAGATTTCTTTTCAACTTGTCTCATGTACAAAATCATGGCCCTCTTTATAGGGTTGATTATATTGAAAGATATTTGGTTGAATTGATTTTATATTCATTGATTGACAATCATATATACAAAGCAGTAGTCTTGTACAACACAAAGACTCCTTATGTTTAGGAGAACAAGAAAGGAAAAACAGCGTATGCTAGCTATACAATTAAAACAGTAAGATATTACAATCAAGATTGAATTCTAGGATATCAAATCTCCTTGATATATAACCAAATTAAGCATACTTTCCAATACTCCCCCTCAAGTTGGAGATTGTATGTCAATAGCTCCCAAGTTTCACAACAGAGATTTAAATTTCTCTTTCCCCAAAGCCTTGGTAAATACATCAGCCAACTGTTGTGATGATGCAACATGCCTAGTTACAATTTTACCTTCCAGAATTTTATCTCTAATAAAGTGGCAGTCCATTTCAATGTGCCTAGTTCTCTCGTGAAACACCGGATTCGTGGCAATGTGTAACGCCGCTTAATTGTCACAATGTAAAATGGCAGGCATAGAAATAGGCAAATGCAAATCTGCTAACAAATAACGTAACCAAGTGAGTTCACAACAAGTACCTGCCATGGCCCTGTATTCTGCTTCTGCACTTGACAATGACACAGTCTTTTGTCTCTTTGTTCTCTATGAAATTAAAGAATTGCCCAAGAACACACAGTAACCAGTAGTTAAGTGGCGAGTAATGGGACAACCCGCCCAATCTGAATAGCAAAAAGCTCTTAAATTTAATGAATTATTAGAGTGCATTAGTAAACCTTGGCCTGGAAAGGATTTCAAGTACCGTACAACTCTGAGCGCAGCCTCCATATGTTGTTGGCGTGGTTCATGTATAAAGCGGCTTAGGACATGCACTGAGTGTGTAATATCTGGTCTAGTGATTGTCAGATAAATCAATCGTCCCACCAGACGCCGATACACTGCTGGATCTCTTAGCGGCTCACCTTTGTTCGAAAGTTTGCACTCCTCCATAGGGAACTCGACTGGTTTAGCTCCCAAATAGCCACTGTCCTTTATAATTTCGAGCACATACTTTCTTTGGGATAAATAAATTCCCTTCTTTGAATGTGCTATCTCAATGCCCAAAAAGAACTTCAACTCTCCAAGGTCCTTGATACGAAACTGTGCATGGAGGAACTGCTTGAGAAAATGTATAGAGTTTGTGCAATTGCCTGTAATCATAATATCGTCCACATATATCAAAAGAGCAGTGAAAGAATCACCATCTTTACGAACAAACAACGAATAATCTGCTTTAGATTGTGTAAACCCCGCACGAATAATGGCTGTAGTGAATTTTGAAAACCATTGCCGAGATGCCTGTTTTAATCCATATAGGGATTTATTGAGGCGACATACAAAGTTCTCCCCCTATCGCCGGAGACCAGGAGGAGGGGACATATAGATTTCTTCATGCAAATCTCCATTAAGGAAAGCATTATTAACATCCAATTGATGTCAAGACCAACAGAAACTAGCAGCAAGAGCAAGGAGACAACGAACAGTTACCATTTTTGCGGTTAGGGAAAAAGTGTCATGATAGTCAATGCCAGCAGTTTGGGTGAAACCTTTGGCCAGGAGACGTGCTTTGTAGCTCTCAACAGAGCCATCAGCATGATACTTAATGTGGTAAACCCATTTGCAGCCAATAGGACGCTTCCCAGGAGGTAAAGGGACAAGGTTCCATGTATTGTTGTCAATAAGAGCCTGCAATTCAGAAGTCATGGCCTGCTGCCATTTTGGGTCAGAGGCAGCAATTTCATAAGAGGAGGGCCCCACGACCTGACTGATATGAGCAACATAAGCAAGATGTGCAGGTGAATATCGATGGTAAGACAAGAATTGATGAAGGGGATATAATGTACTTGATGAGGAACTTGGAGAGGACGATGATGGGGAGTGTGGAAGCAGCATCACCTGCGAGCAGACGTAGTCTTGGAGGCGTACGTTGGGTTCCCGGGAGCGTTGGGAGCGACGGAGAGGCTGAGCAACGGGATCGGAAATAGCAGCAACCACATCAATGGGTTCGATGGGTGCAATAGGATTTGGGACAGGAAGGACATCCAAATCGGCTAGGGAAGAAGAAGGAGGAAGGTCGTGGTCGAGAGACAGAGGCGCATGGACAGATTCAGAAGCTGGAGCTGTGGAAGGAGGCGGAGGGGAAATTGCAGGGGCGTTGGTGGTGGAAGAAGAAACAGGGGTAGAAAGATCTGTGTGTGGTACATGTGGTGTTTGAGAATGAGAATGGATGAAGGAGAATGGATCGGGTACAATAGTAATGGGTATGGATGGGCCCGGTAGGCTGGGTTCTGAATGGGATTCCTTTTGTGGTGACTGCTAGAAAATGTCTTCCATAAATATGACATCCCGGTTGGTGAAGGTTTTCCCAGTTTCAATATTGTATAATTTGTAAGCTTTCTGCCCCATGGGATAACCAATAAGGATACATTTACGGGCTCGAGGATCAAATTTGGAAGATGGATGAATGGAGGGAGCAAAGGCAATACAGCCAAAGACCCTCATACGAGAGTAATCAGGGAGCTTTCCGTAAAGTACCTCAAATGGCGTTTTCTTGTTTAACAACAAAGTGGGAAGACGATTAATGTTGTAAATAGCTGTAAGGACGTATTCACCCCAAAAAGAAATAGGAAGATGTGATTGAAAACGAAGGGCACGAGCTGTTTCAAGGATATTCGATGTTTTCGTTCAACAACACCGTTTTGCTGAGGTGTATAGACACAAGATCGTTGAAAAATTACACCCTGCTCAAGAAAAAAATCTTGCAAAGAAAGGAATTCGGCTCCATTATCAGAGCGAAATTGTTGGACTTTAACATTAAATTGAGTCGCAACATAATTGAAAAATTGGCGGAGTAAAGTTTACGTTTCACTTTTGTGACGCATCAAAAATACCCAAGTGAATCGAGAAAAATCATCAACAATGGTTAAAAAATAATATGCACCAGAAAGAGTGGGAGTCGTATATAGACCCAAAATGTCACAGTGAATAAAGGAAAAAATCTTTGTAGTTGAAATTGAACTAAGTGAAAAGGGTTGACGAGTTTGTTTCGCCAACGGACAAACATCACATTGATGACTAGAATCAAACTTGAAATGAAGATTATTATTTGCTAAATATTGTAAACGCGAAGAAGAAGGGTGGCCGAGGCGTCGATGCCAGAGGTTGGAAGAGATGGTTAAATTGCAAGCAAAGCGGTTGGATGGAGGAATGGAAGCCAACGCCATAAGATAGTAGAGGTCACCACGTCGCTTACCCACACCAATCATCGACCTCGTAACCAAGTCCTGCAAAACACACCAAGAAAGAAAAAATGTCACCGAACAACTCATGTCATCAATTGTCTTACCAACAGATAAAAGATCAACTTTGAAACTTGGTACACATAGAACATTGTTTATGCCAAATGAATTTGTGAATTGGATGGCACCACTCATAGCGATACTCGCTCTATCCCCACTAGGAAAACACTGGTGGCATGGAAGAATGTGAATCAATAGTAGTTAAACATTGTGGAGATGAAGTTATGTGATGAGATGCCTCGCTGTCAATGATCCAGCGATTAGGAGTAACTAAAGACAAACCTTGAGAAAATTCAGAAAGTGATGCCGAGGCTGCATTAGCTTGAGGGGTTGCTTTGAGATTCATTGCAGCAATTATTTGAACATATTGTGCCTCAGTCAGGTTTGGCATGACTCCTTGGAGTTCTTAAAAGTTAGGAACTTGGTCACTTGCATCAACGGAATGGGCAGAAGCATGTTTCTTGGTTCGGTTTCCATAATTGCCAGATTTCTTGCCATAATTCCCTTGGAAAGAATTCCGAGTTTTGTTGCCATTAGCTTCCGAATTTTGATTTTCATCCATACTCTTGTGTTTTGGGTGTCCAGGAGGGTATCCATTTTTCTTCCAACATGTGGCCTCCCTATGAAATTCTGCCCCACAATAGGTGTATTCAAAAGGCTCTTTGTTTCGATTTCCTGGATTGCTTGTTTTCAGCCTCCAATTGTTGTTGCTGTCGCGCACCATCATAGCCGCCATATTCGATGGCATAGCAGAAAAGCCTAACTCACGCTGCTTATCTTCCTGTTTGACTGAAGCATATGCCTGACGAACAGAAGGTAAGGGATTCATCAACAATATTTGTCCACGCGTACCTGAATATGTCTCATTGAGTCCCAAAAGAAATTGCATCAATTTGGTGCGATCATTTTGAGCACAAGTACATGAAGCCGAGCTGTAGGTAGAAAGGTCCTCCCATAATCCCTTCAACTTTGTGTAGTACGTTGAAATTGACATCTGACCTTGTTCAATCCGATATATATCTCGTTGAATCTGAAATATATGTGGAGCATTCCCAAGTGAGAATCTCTCAAGAAGATCCTCCCAAATAGCCCGAGGAGTGTTGCAGGAGAGAACAGAATCAGCCAAGTCTGGTTCCAAAGAGTTAAGAATCCAGGAAAGTACCATATCATTGCATCGTTGCCAAAGGGCATGCTCATCAGGATCAGATACTTCATCTGGTTCTTTGATCTTTCCTGTAATAAAACCGGTCTTGTTCTTGGCACTGAGGGAAATCCTCATAGCACGGCACCAAGAATGATAATTATCACCGTTTAAACACTTCGAAACAAGCAAAAGACCGGGATGGTCTGAATGGTGTAGGAACAAGGGACTTGATGGATCAAGGGATGGTGATCCATCAGAATTTGGAATAACATCTCCTTCAGGCATGATGTTAAACTGGAAGAATGAGAAGAGGAAGAACGCAGTTGCTGCGTTAAAAAGAAGAGAAGAAGAGCTAGGACGTATCCTGCTCTGATACCATATTGAAAGATATTTGGCTGAATTGATTTTCTATTCATTGATTGACAATCATATATACAAAGCAGTAGTCTTGTACAACACGAAGACTCCTTATGTTTAGGAGAACAAGAAAGGAAAAACAGCGTATGCTAGCTATACAATTAAAACAGTAAGATATTACAATCAAGGTAGAATTCTAGGATATCAAATCTCCTTGATACATAACCAAATTAAGCATACTTTCCAATAGATTATGATAACAACAATACTATTCTAACATACTAGTATAAAGTTGAACCTAGACTAATCTATGTCTAAGTACAATCATGGGAGTTCCAAATCTCGGAGTTAAGTACAATCATGGGAGTTATGGGAGTTGAGTACAATCGTGGGAGTTACAAGTCTGGGAGTTTCATATGACAATAAACCAGAGAGGTAATTAAGGAATTGATTATCAATTATGATTAATTTAGAATTAATCAAGAATTACTCTAATATTTGAAAAGTCCACATATTGATTTTGCATGCATAGACGAGATATATGTATATGTCTTAACCCTTTCAACTTTGGTATTTATCCTAATATGAGATGAGAGTTCATGGAGTACTGCAATGCCGGCTCTTAAGATGTGCAACAAGGGTGACATCACAGGACCCTTAATTGAGAGGGCCCAATTTTTTTTTTCTTTGTGTGTTTTATGCATATATTTATAAATATTAAAAACTGTAAATAATAAAAAATAGGGACCCATAATCCTTTTTCTGCGTTCACACATCACACACCTGACACCTTGAGAGGTCTTTAGAGGGCCCATTTTGGTTTTAGTGGTCATATATTTAAATAAATAAATATTAAAAACTGAAGATGATATGAAATTAGGTGCCACACAACCAAACCTTATCCTCATCTTTTTTCTGCGTTCTGTCTCTCCTCCAGCTCTCCTCTCTTCAATTCTCATCGACCATTCGACCTCAGTGCCTCTCTACTTAGCCACTCTGGTATGATTGAATCAATCTTTGCTACGTTATTAATTTACTCGGCCCCATAATGATTCTTTATGCATTATTCCTAATGGTTTGAATTGGTTTCCAGATTGCAACGGTCTAGGCCACTAGGCCATCTAGCAATTTTGTGGGATTTTGGAATAGAGAAAATTAGAGAGGTCAAGCAGTGAACAAACTTAAAGTCTCAGACTCTATACTTTGAGTTCAGGGAATCAGGTTCTCTCCTTCACATTGATTTGCTAATTTTGCTTGAATTGTCTAGGGATGTTGCTTGATTTGATTTGCTAAAATTTAGAAGCATGCCTCCTAAAAGAAAAAGTTTATCTGGACATGCAAAATGTTTAAAGAAGAAAAAAGATGTAGAGTTGGTTAACTCTTTAAGAGGAAGTCTTGATAGGTTCATTACTAAAGAACCAGAAGGTTTGGGCGGAGATTTAGTTAATGAAGTGGTGGAAGAGCACACTGATAGGGAAGATAATGTGGAAGACCACATTCATACGGAAGATAATGTGGAAGAGCACACTGATGGCAATGTAGTTGTCAATAATTTGGGTCATGATGAAAATGAGAATGGTACGGGAGATAATGATAATGTCAATGATGCTCCCGTGAATATTTTTGACCCAAGAAATTGGGATGGTTTGGATAAAAAGTTGATAGATTGGTTGGTAGAAAAGGGTTCTCTTAGAGATCTTTCAATAGAAAATGGTCCTTCAGACAAGTTCAATAGACGCTTCAGTTCAAAATTCGACACTCGGTTTTTAGGAAATGGAGAGAAATATGATAGAGAGTGGCTAGTGTACTCAAAGGAACTTGATAAGGTTTTTTGTTTTTGTTGCAAGTTGTTTAAGAAGGGGCCAATGCGAGGTTAGTTACCGAATGATGGGTACAAAGATTGGGATCATCTTAGTAAAAGACTTAAGGAGCATGAAATGAGCACTGATCATCTCATTAATGCAAATACTTGGACTGATTTGCGTCTTAGATTGTAGAGACATGAAACAATAGATAAAGCTTTTCAAGACCATATTAGGAAAGAGAAATAACACTGGAGGAATGTGCTAAAAAGAATAATTGCAATTGTCAAATTTCTTGCTAAAAATAACTTAGCTATCTGTGGAACTAATGAGAGGCTTTATGAACCTGATAATAGACACTTTTTAGGCCTAGTTGAAATGGTGGCAAAATGTGAAGAAGTGATGGAGGAGCATTCTAGACGCATAAATAGTTATGAAATTCATCATCATTATCTTGGTCATAACATTTAGAATGAGTTGTTGCATATGATAGCTATTGAAATCAAAGCTGAAATCATAAAAAAAAAAATAAAGATGCAGAATATTTCTCTGTTATTCTTCATTGCACACTAGATATTAGTTGCCAAGAGCAGATGTCATTGATAATTAGATGTACGTGTGGAATGAGTTGTTGCATATGATAGCTATTGAAATCAAAGCTGAAATCATAAAAAAAAAAAAAAAAGATGCAGAATATTTCTCTGTTATTCTTCATTGCACACCAGATATTAGTTACCAAGAGCAGATGTCATTGATAATTAGATGTACGTGTGAATGTTGAAAGGAGTCCAATACAAATTGAAGAGTTCTTTTTGGAGATTTTAAATGTACATGACACTTCTGGTCAGGGACTATTTGAAGAGCTGCAGGCTGTGGTACAATCATTGGATCTTAATATTAACAATTTTACAAAAAAAATTGTTAGATATCAATCCTAGAGCATTATACACCCCGTGTGGTTGTCATTGTTTAAACTTAACTCTTTGTGATGTGGCAAATTATTGTGGGTAAGCAGTGGATTTTTTTGGAATATTACAACGTCTTGATACCTTGTTTGCAGGTTCTACAAAGCGATGGCAGATTTTGAAAGATAACCTAAAAGGGTTCACTCTCAAATCATTATCCACTACGCATTGGGAGAGTCGTACTCAAAGTGTTAAGCCTCTACGATTCAACGTTGTTGAAATAAGAGAAGCATTACTTCAATTGGCAGAAATTAACAAGGATCCCAAAATTAAAAGTGGTGCAAAGTCAATAGCAACTAATGATCTGGGAGACTTTGAGTTTTTGCTAAGCATGGTGATTTGGTATGAGATCTTGTTTGCTTTTAATAGGGTTAGCAAAGTGCTGCAGTCTAATGATATGCAAATTAGTGTTGCTATAGCTGAAGTAAAAGGTCTAATTGCTTGGCTTGATAAGTTTAGAGAAACTGGCTTCACAGATGCAATGACTACTGCTAAAGAAATTGCTACTGCGTTAGATGTTGATCCTATTTTTCTAGAAAAGCGTCTAATTCAAAGAAAAATATTTTTTGATGAAAGCGGGAGTGAGCCATCTCCATCATCTTCAAGTGAGGAATCTTTTAGAGTGCATTATTTCTTACATATTGTAGATCAAGCTAAGGGATCATTAAATTAGAAGGTTTGAACATCATCAACATTATGATGATATCTTTGGATTTTTATTCACTTCAGAAACTTTGAATTCCTTGAATGATAATGATATGAAAGCTGCTTGTATTCATGTAAGTATATTGGGTAATTACCATTCAACACATACTTTCCCAAGAGCAGTAGGAGATCATAGGTTGCACAGGACTAGGAGAGTATTTCTCCTACTTTCCCGGTGGTTCAAAGAAACAGAAGAAGATTCCAGAATAGGATTACAAAGAGGAAATTTAAGGGGAATCATTCTCACTGATCTTGAGATAAATGTGGTTTACATTTCATATCGTTTTGCATGATTCTAAATTGATATGCATATCTTGTATTTAATCTGAAATTCTTATCTGCATTACACGGTTTTCTAAATGCATATCACTTCCCGGTGGTTCAAAGAAACAGAAGAAGATTCCAGAATAGGATTACAAAGAGGAAATTTAAGGGGAATCATTCTCACTGATCTTGAGATAAATGTGGTTTACATTTCATATCGTTTTGCATGATTCTAAATTGATATGCATATCTTGTATTTAATCTGAAATTCTTATCTGCATTACATGGTTTTCTAAATGCATATCAGATAAAGATCTTGGTTGCTTACAATTAGGAAGATTTGATTGCATATCGGAATCAGTTTTAAAACCTTTCCGTGTTTATCTTATTTTGGTGATAAGAAGAGATTTGATTTAAGGGGCGTCTTGCTCCTCTATAAAAGGTTTCGAACTGTATTATGTGAGTAGAGTTTTTGACTAAGTGTGTTATGTGTGTTGCATAGTCTTCACAAACAGTTTTCATGAAAAACTCTCCTTGATTGTTTTTGGTGTTTGCTCATTTCATTCTTCTTATATTACATGAGATCAAAGAGTCTTTGATTCAAAAAGAAGACAAGACATTCCAGTGTGGATTACTACAATAGATCAGGTTATTCTTGTGCATAATAGGTTGTTCAAGTTGTAAACAAGTTAGCTATATTTCTTGTAACGTGGTTGCATTGAACACCATAACTTGTGTCTTGTAAAACCTTGATTTCAAAGTGGATTGTTTTCTGTGTGTGGGCTACATAAACAGCCTAGCAGTGATGTTCCTCAGTGGTGAGGTTTATACTGCGTTAGCAAGTTCTTATGTCATGATTTGATCGATTTCCATTACTTTGTTCAAGCAAGAGTAATTCATTGAAAACCTGTTCCATCTAGTGTTTTCATTTGGCATCAGAGCAGGTTCTAGAAACTTCTAGTAGATCGCAGGGTTGATGGAACACTCTCGAGATAGAGCTGGTGGTGGATCGGTCAATAGCCCTCCATGGTTTGATGGAGGCTGTGAGAAGTATACTTAATGGAAGATTGACATGAAATCATATCTTTATGCACAACACGAACATGTGTGGAATATTGTTGAAAATGGCTGGAGGATACCTGTTGTTCAAACTAAAGGTGAGAATTCATCCACTGCCACTCCTAAACCTAGGAAGGATTAGACTGATGAGGAAGTACATGATCTTCAAGTTGACTTCAAGGCAAAGAATAGCATATTCACTGCTCTCTCTAAACGTGAAAAACTAAGAACCACAATCCAAGCAGGCTTGGGATCTGTACAAACTACATATGAAGGTAATAAAAAGGTACGTGCACAAAAATTACAAGGTCTGATTTATGAATTTGAAACTATGATCATGGGAGAGGATGAAACCGTGGATGATTTTCTTGGTAGAATTTTAAAAATTACTAGTCAAGTGGTTAAGAAAATTCTTAGGGCCTTGCCTGATAAGTTTCATTCGAAAGTTACTAGCATTGAAGATTCATTTGACATTGATGACTATCCGCTAAATGAACTTATCGAAAACCTAAAATCCTATGAGCTAAGGCTGAAACCTGAAAAGAAAACTAAGGGTGTAGCTTTCAAAGCGGTGAAAAAAGCCGAAGAGGAAGATGCACCACTAGATCTGGCCCTTTTGACCAAAGAGTTCAAGAAGTTACTGAAAAGTAAAACCTCGTCTAGGAACCAAAATGCTCCCAGAAATTTTTTTTCACAATGTTGGTAGCAGTGACAACAATGTTAAGAGTGGAAAAGGAAGTTTTAAGGCAAATAATACTGGCAAAGTCAAATGCTATGAATATGGTGGCATGGAAATGGCAACAACAAATCTCTTCTCTCTACATGGAGTGATGATGAAACTTAACAGATGAAAAATGTAGCTTTTGCATCATCCCTCTCACTGGAGTCAGATAGTGATGAAGGTTCCTCAGATGATGAGACTACTGTCCGCTACAAACAACTTTATCAAGCGTCAAAAGCTACACTCCTCAAGAATGCAAATTTGGAAGAAGAGGTTGAGTTCTTAAAAGCTGAGAATGATAAATTGGAACTTATGTTGAAGAACTCTCAAATTTCATGGGAACAAGAAAAAACCAAGTTCACTGAAGAGTCACTCAATGTGTAAAGAGTAAACAATTCACTGAAGTGGAAGACAGAACGTGATGAGCTTAAAGACAATATCAAAGTACTGGAACTTGAGGTAAGTGGACAACATGCTTTAAATTTGAATTTACTAACTAAAAATGAATCATTGCAGGTAGAACTGAAGTTTACTCACGAAAAGTTCACAAAATTTGAAATAAGCTGGAGTGCAGTATCAAAATTATTCGGTTCAGGAAAAGCCTATCATGATACTTTCGGGCTTGGCTACTCTGGAGAAAGTACCAAAAATACACGCTCTGTAAAAGAGATGAGTCCAGCAAAAAATGACCTAGTTACTAAGGTTATCAAGAAAACCAATACAATACATGAGAACAAAGGTGGTGAGCAACCTAAACAGGATCAGAATGCCAAACAGGTAAATAATGACCAAGGAACATCAACTGGTCAAAACAGGTATTCAAACTCCAAGTCTTTCATTCCTACATGTCATTACTATGGTCAGTTGGGACACATTAGACCTAGATGTAATGAGAGACTTGCAAAACTTTTGCCTATTGAGGAAAAGTTGTCGGTAGAAGCATTGCATAATGAACTTAGAGAACAGAAGGTGCTCATTAACAAATGCAATTTTGATCACTAATGTGAACATGCAGACAACAAAGAATAAACTTGTTTGGATTAAGAGTCAAATAATTGTCTTCTTGCTCACAATAGTTTATTTGATTCATGTAGCACGATTGATGCCACTTATCTTTTGTCGTGTTTAAACACAGATACCACCACTACACATATTGAAGCAACATACCTGGTAGCACTCACTGCCTTGGCTGACAAGCAAAGGTATTTCTGGTATGTCAACAGTGGATGCTCTAGACACATGACTGGAGATAAGACTTGGTTCTCTTCATTTCAGGATGAATGCACTACCGGCTCAGTTACTTTTGGTGATGGAAGGAAAGCTAAAATTCTTGCACGAGGAACATTTAATACTCCTGGAATGCCTAACCTCAAAAATGTCTTGTATGTTGAATGTCTAACTGCTAATCTAATCAGTGTCAGTCATTTGGCTGATGACTAGGAGGATGTTTGGTTCAATAAGCAAAGATGTGTGGTTCTCGATAAAAAGGGAGAAAGTATTATGGGAGGTAAGAGATTATTAGACAATTGTTATCACATTCAAGCTAATGAGTCTCTAAATGTGCAGGCTTGCTTCTCTGTGAGATCTACAGAGGAGACTTTTGAAACATGGCACAGAAGATTGGGACGTGTGAACTATCAGGATCCACTCAAATTTTCAACCAAAAAATGTGTCAGGGGTCTGTCAGCTTTAAGCGGCAAGACTGACCAGATATGTGGAGGATGCAAGACTAGAAAGCAAACTAAGTATCCTCACAAGGCAATAAACTCTGAAACTACCACACAAGTGTTGGAAATGCTACATATGGATGTCATGGGACCAGCTCAAATTGAGAGCATTTGAGGTAAGAAATACATGGTAGTCGTAGTCGATGATTTCTCCAGGTATACTTGAGTTAATTTTTTAAAAGTAAACCTGAAACTTCTGAATCTTTTAAAGGATTAAGTCAGAGAATGATAATGGAAAAACAGTCCACACATATGAGCTTGGCAAGACTAAGGTCTGCTAATGGCATTCAATTCAAAAATGCAACTTTTGCTAACTATTTCCATGAGTTAGGTGTTTCTCATGAGTTTTCAGCTCCCATTACTCCACAGCAGAATGGAATAGTTGAATGCAAGAATACAGTGCTGCTGGACATGGCAAGAGTAATGTTACACTCTGCAGGCCTAAGCACAAATTTCTGGGGTGAAACAATTAGTACTGCATGTTACACCATCAACAGAGTCTTTTTGAGACCTGGAACTGAACAAACAGCACATGAGCTGTGGAAAGGTAAGAAACCAAATGTAGGGCACTTTCATGTGTTTGGTAGCCCATGCTATATCTTGAGAGATTGAGAGCAACTTGGCAAATTTGATGCACGAAGTGATGATGGTATTTTCCTTGGGTATTGTGTCAATAGTCGAGCATATAGGATTTATAACAAACGAACTAGGATTGTTATCGAATCTATTAACGTGTCTATTGATGATCATTATATTACACAGGAGGAGGTCTTTGCAGATACATCATCATCTTCAAGTTTAGGTTCACAAGACACATCAGCTACTGATGAAAAGGAAGAGAATGTCGATAGCATCTTCGAGCTAGCTCCTCAAATGAGAAGGGGATTCAAGCAAGTCCAGAAGGATCACTCTAGTCAAGATGTCATTGGAAAAATATCAAATGGCCTCAAAACTAAAAGCCAAGCTGCTCCACAGGTAAGTCTGGATGAGGTAAGTAGAGACAATGCATTGCTTTGTTTTATCACTGAAAATTTGATCACTATGAATGTTATATCCCAGTGTGGTTTTGTTTCCCTAATTGAACCAAACAATGTGAAGGAAGCCTTGTTGGATGATAACTGGATTAGTGCTATGCACGAAGAGTTAAATAAATTTGCTAGGAATGATGTATGGTACTTGGTACCTAGACTTGGAAATTGCAATGTCATAGGCACTAAGTGGATCTTCACAAAAAAAAGTGATGAAAAAGGGAATTTAATTAGAAACAAAACTAGGTTAGTGGCTCAGGGTTACTCTCAGGTTGAAGGTCTTGATTTTGATGAAACCTTTGCTCCTGTTGCTAGATTAGAATCAGTGAGGTTACTCTTGTCTGTAGCTTGTCATCTCAGGTTCAAACTGTTTCAAATGGATGTCAAAACTGCCTTCCTGAATGAGATCTTGCAGGAAGAAGTTTATGTGGAACAACCTCCAAGTTTTAAAGATCCACATAACTTAGATCATGTCTACCGACTCAAGAAAGCCTTGTATGGGCTGAAGTAGGCTCCTTGAGCCTGGTATGAGAGGCTCTCCACTCATCTTGTGGGAAAAGGTTATACTAAGGGATCAATTGATAAGACTTTATTTGTAAAACGAGTAAAAAATGACATTATCATTGGCCAAGTGTATGTTGATGACATTGTTTTTGGTTCTACATCTAAACATCTTGTCAAAGAATTTCAATTTGTCATGGAAAGTGAGTTTGAAATGAGCATGTGTGGTGAGTTAACCTTTTTCCTTGGATTGCAAGTATAACAACTTGATAAAGGTCTATTTCTCTCTTAAACTAAATATGCTGAGAATCTCATCAAGAAATTTGGTCTTGAATCCAACAAGGTGGTAAATAATCCCATGATCACCACTACAAAGTTGAACGAAGACCATGATGGAAAACCAGTTGATCCCACACTATATAGGAGCATGATTGGAAGCTTGTTGTATCTCACTGCTAGTAGACCTGACATTTCTTACAGTCACTACTACAGAAAATGAATCATATTACACCTCTCATACGACGTAACATTGTTTTCCATGGTGTGAATAATTTCTCATTATTGAGACGGCGGTTGTAAAATTTTCGTCTTCTAATATGAATTCAATCAACGGGTGTTTTTCATGCTGAAATTATGTATTGCTTCAGAAGACGTTTATAAATGGAAGCGTAGTGTGAGGTTAAATTGTCATAGAGCAAGGCAGCAAGTTTCGCACCAATCGGCACCAGTTAACTTTCCTCAGCATGTAGTGTTTATATGACAGTTACTTTAAAACTGTGGTGTGAATCTATAGATTTGCAAGTCAAAACATGTTCACGGACATTCCCTCCCATATTTCCCTCCATTGTCTCCCCCCAAATTTACTCTCAGCAAGCAATATGAAGCGGCAAAATTGAAAATTTTGAAGTGGCATTCAGACAACATATATGTGAAAAACCATGGTCTGATGTCTTGTATATGCATGCACTAACTAATTAATGGCTTATCTGCCCGTGTGTCCTAGCTAGACAAAATAACATCCATTCAGACAAAATTATTATTAGATCACACTTCATGAAAAAAAAATGTCTTCCCAAAACTAATGCTTAGACCTCGACACAGCATTACCCCCAACTATACCTCGACACAGCATTGTGCCCAACTATACCTCGACACAGCATTGCCCCCAACTATACCTCGACATAGCGCCATTCACTCTACAAAACCCCAACATATATAGCGCCTCCAAACCCTGACTCACTCTGACTCACTCCATAGCTACCCCGATTCACTCCAGGACCCTAAACCTTAAATCCACTGCCTCTAAAGGCCCGACTCTCTGGTGCAAAGCTTTCGAAGCCCTAAGTCGGAGATTTGTCTTCAAATTTGGTAAGCCCTAAAATTTAGGGGTTTCTGGTTTCTCGTCCTCTCATCCTTTTGATCTCACAAATCATGCTTTTGATTTCAGGTTCTTCACTTTTGATTTTAGGTGTTGATTTTATGTTCTTCACAAATCACTCTTTTGATTTGGGGTTTTGACTAACTGGACATTTTCCGGCGTAGCTAGACTTTGAACAAATTGAGAATGTTGTTTTGATTTTCTTCACTAGTTTAAGACGGATTTTTAATGGAAGATTTTATTTCAATGTGTTGTTGTTTTTCTAGTTTTGATAACTTTAAATGAGAACCCACTGGTGATTTGCTTTGATTTCCTTCTCCCTTTTAGGTTGACTGAAGATTTCAGTGGATTGTCATTGGACGAGAACAAGATGGCACAAGCTATCAAGCTGCTGATAGAAACGAAACATGTTCTAATATCAAATTTATCAGCTATAGGAAATGGAACGGTATGTTCTATCAATTCTTGAATGTGTGTAACATTGTTGATTCATGATGAAAATATGCAACTTAACTACATTTCTGTGTGTAGCCTGAAGAAGCAGAACGGTTCTGGTTTTCGTTTGTTTTGTTTTCGGTGAAAACATTGAGTGAGAAGAGTTCTGATAATTCACAAATTGAGAGATGCTAAGCTGAAGTATGTTGTTTGTCAATCTGTTTTTTTTTATCCTTTTTTTCCCCCCTTGTAGCTTATGTTGCTTGCTCATGAATTCTTCTCATTTTATTTTCGGTTGCTTCCAGCATTATGGAGTTCTTTAAGGAGCTTTCACAATTTATTGTTAAGGTCGGCCCAATTTTAAGTAATCTGTCTAGTGTAGATTGAGATAGCAAACTTGAGGTATTAATTCTTCAGATTCAGTTACTTCACGACATTGTCTTTTATGTATTTTACTTGATCACTCATGAGTTTGAGTTCTTAATTTGTAGGCAAAAGAGTTGGAGGGCACTTTTCTGTACTTGAGCCTTTTAAGCAAGTAGGTGCCCTTTATTTTACTTATCGCGCTTGATGTATTATACTATGATACAAAATATTCTTCTTTTCTTTTAAGCTTTTCTAAATATTGTGTAATGACTTTGTTTGTTTTCTAGTCTTATGTTTAACCTCGTATATATGTGATTGATTTTATTATCTTGCATAGATCCTGCTACTGCTGTTGATTCTCAGGCAAACAAGGAAGCAGCTAATGAATGTTCTGTTGTCGTTGGGAATGTGAGTAAAGTTCAATTTGTTTTGACCTCTTAGTTGGGAAGAGATGCTGCCAATGTGTGTGTATTCAGGACTGGTAGCTCAGGAATGATATAAATTAGCTTTCAAGGCATACAAGTAGATGCAATTGCATGGGTGTGGTCATTGTGGTGCTATCAGATGCATCTTTTGATTGCAGTATTTAAAAGCTTTGTTAGATCAAGTCGTTTTGACATGGAAAAGTAACAAAATATAAATGAGATTAACTAAACCATATGACATTCTTTGCATTATGATGCGCTTCTGATGGATTATGATTCAAGAAACGTGCATTACTAATACTCATCCTCAATGTTGTAGTTACTTTGTGTGTATTGTGTTACAATGAATGTACTGGAAATAAATTATTCTTAATGCATTGACTTGTATTGTATTTGAGCTTGATGTTTACGAAGTATTGACTTATCTGTATGTGCAGGTAATGGCATATTCAAAGGCTGTCTCAACCCCAACTAAGAATACTTCAAAGTCACTCAAAGTAAGGAAGTCCAAGTCATCAAAGTCCAAGAAGGTATGTACATCTGCTGTAAGCGTGAGTAAAGGAAAGAATCGTGGAAAGAAGATAAAGGAGGATGAAGGAAGCACTGGAGGACTGAAGCTGCTCAAGTGTCACCCTGTTACAATGTCAAAGATGACTAAGAGTAGGGTTCTAAAGAAGAGGCTTAGAGTCCAGTTTGATGGGAATGGCTCTCCGGTGGGGAAAAATGCAGAAAAGATGCAATCCTACATTGGTGTTTTGGCAAGAACAAAGATCCCCATTTCAATTGCATCTTGGCCTGGTGTTGACAAGAAAAAGAAAAACACGCTTTGGGAGACTGTTTTGGTAAGTGTCGAGTGATTATTGGTGAGTTCAATGAAGCTGTGTGTGTTACATGTGTTTATTAATAGGGCTAACTATTGGCTACTACCCTGTGGTTTAGGTTCAAAATCAATTCAGTCCCTGGACTTCTAATTTCATCAAAAACACCCATGTACTTTCAATTTTGATCTAATAGGTCCAATTCATTAATATTCTGTTATGAGTTCAAGTTATAGTTGGATTATTTGTTGAAAAAATATTTATTTGATAGATTTCTAATAGTGGGACTCACTCCAAAATTGACTATGCAGGCCACCTCAACACCACATCATAAAATATAGGTCATATATGAGCCACGTCAACAAGTTAAATGACTCAATTGTCGGAAGACTAACAAATTGGACCTATTAAATCAAAATTAAAAGTGCAGGGGTGTTCTTGATGAAATTAGAAGTTTAGGGACTGAATTGATTTTAGACCCAAACTACAGGGTAGTAGTCAGTATTTAGCCCTTATTAATATTATTGATTCTCACTGATGGATTTTTATTTTTTATTTTTTTATCTATATGTTTGTAGACTGCATTCATATTAGGACCTGAACACAGGAAAATGGTGTAACAATCTGCTGGAGCAAAATGAAGGGAATTTAAGAGCTTGTTCACCACCACCTATGTGTTGCCATATGTGGATGATCCGGAGATGTTACAATTTCCACCAGATGACTATAGGTTTATTACTGTTGATGAGTGGACTACTTTTGTAACGGAAAGAACAAAGCCTACATTTTTGGTAAGTTGCATGTTTGACATTATACCTACATTTGTCAATGGCATTGTATACAAGAGTGCTAATCAACTAAATGAAATGTAGGAATTGATTTTGTTTTTGTTGTTTCTTATACATGTATACTGCTGTGTGAAAATGGGACAAGTCTAGAACTTGGGACATTATGTTTGAACCTAGTTGTAAATATTATGAACTAGCCAAACAACTAGATGCTTAAGAACCATGATAGAAGGGTAGATCTTGCAGCCATAAAAATGTCAGCAACATCTAAATTTTAGCAAATCAGAATCTCCTCAAAGTGATTAATTTAAACTGAGTGTAATTACATTATTATCAACTTTTCTCATTTATATCAATCAGTGCTAATCAATTTAATGAAATACAGGAATTGCATGAGGCTCAAAAGGCAAGGCGTCTCAAGAATCAGTATGATCACCATATGTCTCGTAAGGGATACGCAGGACTGAGAGAAGAGTTGGTTAGTACAAGTGTCCAACTTTTTTTTATTTGTAAGCATTCACCACTGCCTAATAATGTAAAACTGAGAGTTTTTCTGGTACAGTCTCAAACCATGCCAGAGGAGGAGATTGACAGAGCAATGCTTTGGATCAAAGGACGCCAAACGAAACAGGGGACATTTAAAGTTGATGCTCTCAAGGACACTGCTGATAAAATCGTATGTATCTTACACTTATGTGCCATTTGTCTCTAGCTTATGAGTTTTTGAGTTGCTGAAATGCATGAATAATTGAATTTATCTTCTATTTTTCAGTTCTTGAAAGGGGAAGTATATTATTGGAATTAGCTTATAACTAATTTTCATGCGGAAAAGATTGAAGCTAGTTTGCTAACCTATACTCAAACACTGATTTTGATCTTATTATTGCATATAAGTTGCATGTTCGTGTCTCCTTGAAAACAAATGCTGGATAATTAATTTATTCTTACGTTTATTGTAGAACTTGTTTGATGATTTATGATGAGTATTATCTATATGTATGAGTTGCTGATCATATAGAATGGGGTGGATTTGGGCCACTGACTTTCAAAATGATTTTATATTAAGACATGTATATATAAAAGGATAACTATAGTTGGATCTTTACATGTTTATGAATGGTCAGATTTATATTTTAATTCCTTTACATTGTATATGGCAGGAAACACTGAAGCAAAAGGAATGCAGTGGAGAACTTGAGATTTCTGGAAGTGATGATGTCCTAACATTAGCTTTGGGGACTCCGGAGCACCCTGGAAAAGTTAGAGGTGTGGGGGGTTATGTAAATCTAATTGATTACTTCCACCTTCTAAAACGCAAAAAAAAAGAGCGTCCAAGAGTCAGTGAGACTAAGCGTGAGAAGGATATTTGAAGAAGAGAAACAGAAGTTGGAGGAAGAATTAAAGGAGAAGATATTGGCTGAAGAGAGGGAAAAGATAGTGGTAGCTGAAAGGGCATTTTGGTGTTCTAGGATTGAACAATTGGAAGAAAAAATTAATGGAACCGTGCCTGAGGTGGGAGTTCCTCATGTTGGAGAAGGCAAAGCTGGAGCAAATGAGTACATATCTAGCCAAGCAAGTTGTTCAAAGACCAGCCCTAAGTCTGCTACCAAACTCGACAACACTACGGAAGGAGCAGTCACAAAATGCTTGGATATGATGGAGAGAAATATGGTGCAAAAACATAAGAAAAAGACCACAAAAGTTTCAAAGCCCAAGATTGCAAAAGCACCAACTGAAGAAGTTGAAGATAGAGCCAAGGGGAATGAGGAAATGGTTGCTGCAGTGAACAATAATATTGAGGAAATAGAGGCAGTAGATATGACCAGCATATTTTTATGAATGATCACCATATATTGTTCTAGTTGCACGTATGTGATGATGAATTATAACTTATTGATTATATGTTGTTGGCTTAGGTAACTCCTACCGAGAAGGAATGCAAGTTGGCATTAGGTGATATTAGCCATATTGTCGCTATTGCAAACGTGATGACAGGCGATGATCCATCCGCAACGTGTCATGGGACTCCATTGGGAGATGAAAATTTGCGTATTTCTGTTTATGCTGCTATTGAGGAGCAGACTATGATTCCATTGCAATAAAGGATGAGCTCATGACAGTGAAGCAAGCTATGGGGAGCTGGGTCATGTGGCCAAAAAACTTGATCATTTATGATGAAAAGGTATAGATGTATACGATGATTATATTTTTACCTATATATGGCAGTGATTATAAGGTTAACTGAATTGTTTGCTTGATCTAGAAAAAGGTGAGTGGTAAAGCAAGTAGGAAGCAAAAAAGGAATCAGTTTAGCCCATATTCAGATGCTGAGCTTGACTTGCAGTCACTCCCATCTAGCTTGCCAGTCTCATTGAAAAAGTTATGTGAGTGGGGAAAAGAAGGGTTCAAAGATGGGAAAACTATTTGCTTCTATAAAGAAAAGCCCATATTTGGTTATCATATATGGTAAGAACTTTCTACTTGACGTGGATGTTATGAGGCTTCCACACATGGAAAAAATAACATTAAGCTGCATAGTGGTGTATTTGAGGTAAATGCTACACTTCGTTGCTTAATTATGTGACTTTGGTGAATTAATTATTACGTGACTTAATTATGTGAATCATCGATCTCTATGCTTTAGGTACTTGCATGATATATAAAAACACTTCAAAACGCAAGAGATGGTTGCTTTTATTGACCCAACCTTGACCAGTGAGATAGGGTGTGGGAGTCCATCGCAGAGGTCCCGAAATATTAAAGATCGGTTGGTACTGCTTCTCCAAATCAGATTTTCTTATTGCCTTACAATGCATCGTAAGTTAGTCAATTATTTATGCTTAAACTTGACTTTTCATTCATATCGATATTGCAAAATCTGTTTATTAAATATCAGTTATATTTGTCGTGTGAAGACACACATACACTGAACTTTTAGGTCATCACATCACATTTTATGCTGGAAGAACTGTCATATGTATACAATTTACACAACGTCTTAAAAATAAAAATTGACTTCTGATCAACAAAGAGACAAGGCTGGAATCCTAAAAACTGTGGTATGAGTAGAAGTCACATTATTTCTGTCGGCAGATCTGCCGGTCCATTAGCCGACAGAGTCAGCTACAAACGGTCGACCAAATGATCAGTATACGACGGTTGAAAACTGTCTTCTGACAGTGTTTCATTAGACGACGCCTTAATAGACCACGGAAATGAAAAATGTGAGATGACAGTTTTACACCATTGTTGAAGCCTTTCATGTAGTAGTAAGTGTGGGAGTGTGTGCTCGTTTTCAAGCTATTCCCAAAGAATCACACTTGGAAGCTGTCAAAAGGATCATTCGATACATTTATGGAACAGTTCACTGTGGCATTTTCTATACTTTTGACACTAATATGGAAGTTGCAGGTTCCTCGGTTGCTGACTGGGGAAGAAATCTGAAAGACAGAAAGAGTACTTCAGGAGGCTGTTTCTTTGTTGGAAATAATCTTGTCGCATGGCATAGCAAGAAACAAAACTGCATCTCACTGTCTACTGCTGAGGCTGAATATGTTGCTGCTGGTAATTGCTGCACTCAAATGCTCTGGATGAAACAAATGCTCAAAGATTACTGGATCTCTCAAGGTAAGTTGTCCATCTTCTATGATAACACTAGTTCCATCATTATCACCAAGAATCCTGTTCAACAGTCTAGGACAAAGCACATTGATCTCCGATATCACTTTATTAGAGATTTAGTTGAACAACATATACTTGAATTGAGCTTTGTGCCCACTGACAGTCAGCTAGCTGATCTATTCACAAAGCCACTTGATACTACTAGGTTTGAACATTTGAGAAATGCACTTGGGATATGTTCTAAGTATTGAGGCATCCTAATATATGTCCAACCTTTCGTGAGAAGATTGTGAACTTAGTGTACTTTGCCCACTGTTGTTTCAGTGGTCTCGAGAGCAGTCTGGTCCAACTAAACACGGGTTGTATTGGTCTACTGCTATTGCTATCAGTCTCGTTTATCTGCAAAACAGCCGAATGTCAGAGGGAAGACCAGGTGTGCCAGCCTTTAAGCATCGATGCCTAAGTCAGTATCAGATAAGAAAATGATAATGGAGAGTGATAGTAAACAGTTACCTCTTTAGGTTGTTGGAGTGGCCTTAATGTAGGAGGTTTGTGGGAGCTTGGCTCCGTTTCTTTCTGTGTGGGACGCTCGGGAACCCGATATCGTCTCGAGGGGTATCGAAACCCCCAGTTGGGAGCTTACCTTGGTGGTGTATTGGCGAAGTGAGTCTTTTTCTTCCGATACTTGTGCTTAGGAGGTATGTGCATACCAACAAGTCCCCCAAGTCCCCGGTTAAGAGTTCTTTTAGGTGAGGAGTTTGTTACTGGTAAAAGTATTGGAAGCTTAAGGCGAGTTTATGCCACGTGGCTTTGATACAGTTATTACCCCCCAGTCCCCTAAGCCCCACTTAAGAGGAGTCTTGGCTGGGCTGAGTGGGTTGCGTTGGCATTCGACATGGTGTCGCTATCGTAAATCAGTGGCGGGGTTGCATGCGTCTTTTAGCTTATAGGCTATGCCCCAGTGACATGTGTGGAGACCTTATTTGTTTTCGTCTGCGGGAAGACCGGTGTACTGGGATCCATAAAATGTAATAATGGCGGAGTGGTGAGTGTCCGAGGCGATGGTGCACAACTTCTGTAACGCTGAGGGATGTTGGACACATGGTGAGATCTGGGGTTGTCGTCCTTGCACGTCTAACAGTCCCAGTGTTCTCGAGGTCCTTATATAATGACAGAGGAGAGATGTGAAGATGGTTACTGTTCCTGCGTTCGTGTTGGAACTTGAGAGAAGAACTGGGTGAAGTTAGGGACGTAGTTGTGTGGAGAGCTTTTGACTGGTCGAGGAGTTGTCGTCGTTGTCTCTACATTTCGATCAGAAGAGTGAATAGGTACGCCATCTCTTGACTTTTCCTGGTTTATCTGAGGGTATTGGTGTGCATGGGTCTTATGAGGGATCGTACTCCGGGAGAGCGATTTACCGACGGGTTCTAGGTTGCGTTAGGTTCGGTGAGGTTTTGGAGGGGTCAGATTTTGGGTCGAGCTGAGTCTCATTTGGTTGCTCCAGATAGGGATCTAAGATTTGAAATTTTGCAGGGGAGTCTTGAGGAAGGCTATATAAAAAGAAAACGACTGGTCAGTTATCTATATCGCTCGGAGTATGGCGCGTGATAACGGCAGTCAGGCTAGGCGAGAGGGTTCCTCTCGTGGAGGGGGAGGAACTTCCCGTGGTGGTGTTGGTGCATCTCGTGGAGGGGGAGAAGGTGCTTCTCGCAATCACGGTGGAGGTGGTTCTCGCAGTGGCGCCATGGGTGATCCCCGGGGAGTTGGCGAAGGCGATTCCCGAGGAGGTGGAGAGGGTTCGTCTAGAGGAGTTCCGGGTAGGGTTGAGCGACCCGTGGTGTTCGATGTACCCGATGTAGATGATGTCGAAGTGTTGGAGATCCCGCATACTCCCCATGGGCGATTGCTCATTGGTGATACACCTATTAATCAACCGGGTCCAAGTATGACGGAGGAGCAGATAGCCAAAATGAGGACCACATGGGCGATTTTGAACAACATCATGTTGCTTCCGTTGAGGTATGGTGAATCTTTTAGTCAGCCCAGGTTGGGGTGGGCAGGCTTTTACGAGTATCAACTCAGGTGTGGGTTGACATTCCCGTTACCCGAGGAATTACAGTATCTACTGTCTTGCTTGAATATATCGGTAGGGCAGCTATCGCCCAACGCGTTGAGGCAAATAATGGGAGTATTGCTTCTATGGAAGCTGAGCAAGTTGATGCGTCCCAGTATCGGCGAGTTCAATTCCATGTTCAAAATGCACTACTCGACTAAAGCCGGCGATAATGGGAGCGTAAATTTCAAGGCGAGCGGCGATGCCGTTATCGAAGACTTACCGTCAAACATTTATGCGCATTGGCGGGGGAGGCCGTGTTTAGTAGGTGGCCGGTGGCAAAATCTAGATATGGTGCACCGGGCCCCGAGCCGGTTCCAACCCATCTGTGAGTATCTTGATTGTCCTTTTGGTTGGTTTTCTTGCCTTTGGTGTATACTAATAGCGTTTTTGTGTATCATAGTGAGGCAGGAGGTGAATTTGATCACGCTGGAGTGGAAACATGTGGCGAGGGTGATGGGTGCATTTTCGAAGGGGTCGAGGGGGTTCTATCTTTTGTGTAGGCTTCCGATATACAAGAGATTTGAGTTGGGGCAGTTTCCGAGTGAGGGATTCTCCTTTTACTTGGTGTGTTATAGTATGCTGTGTGGTTTCCCTACTGACATTGTTTGTTTATTTCTCAGCAGATATGTTGAGCGAAGCGCTGAGCAAGAGCGACGCCCCATTTACTAATGTTCACCTTGATACTATTATTCAAGGGTTGTTGCGAGAATCGCAGATGGCAAGGCGAGTGGACGTTGACTTGCCAGATACGATGTGTGTGACAGATCATTGAGTAAGTATGTCGCTGCCCGATGAGATGTATCTGAGGTTTCCCTATTCCGTTTTGGAGTATCTCAATCAGCGGGCCGAGGAGGAGGCTGGAGATGAGAGGCACGAGGTTCGCAGTTCTCGGGAGCCGACTCGAGGTGTCCAGGAGCAGCCCATGCAGGCTGGCTAGATGGGTGAGCGTCAGTCCCCCGAGACTTGGGAAGTGATGAGGCAGTCCCCCCGGGTCTCGGCAGGAGGGGAGGATCCTGGTGACGTGGCTCAGGCCTCGGAGCCCACGGTGGAGGTAGAGATCTTCGTCGAGGAGTTGGTGGAGGAGGTGGAGTCGCGCCAGAACTATACCAGTGCTCGTGCTCGCCTAGTGCAGGACGCGATTCTGGGGCAACTGGAGACCGTTTTTGGTGATGAAATTGGTGATACTGTCTCGCGGGTAGTCATCACTATGGATAGTGGGGAGGCAGAGGTGACCAGCCAAGATGTTGGCGAGACAGGTCTGGTAATGGAGGTACCTGAGGTGCAGCCCTAGTCTGGAGAGGGTATAATCGGGGTTGCTCAAGTTACCAAGACGGGGACCCAAGATGGCGAGGGAGATGGAGTCTGAGTGTCGGAGACCTGTGCTCGTACTGATGCGGTCGGGTCGAGGAAGAGGACGGCCTCGCAGCTTTGTCTGGGGAGTCCCCCAGTTGGTGTCACTATCGGTACTCGTGGTAGTAAGAGATCTCGGGTTGATAATGTATCGCGCTCGAGATCTATGAGTGGGGGTTCGCGGGATTCTCGCGATCAGGTTGCCGGGAGTCTCGCGCAGTACATTGGGCGAGATTGGGATTACTGACGCGGCCATCCTTCATATGGGGGCTAACCTGCGGAACTGTCATCGCGACCATAGTGGCATGAGTGCGTAAGATCCACGCCTAGGGTACCGGGAGGCGCAGGAGAGGCTGATGAGGGTATGTATCGTTGTTGGTTTGCCTCTATTCCTTATTGTTGTTACGTGAGTATACTGACGCTGGTGTGTGATATAGGCTGTGAACATGAATCACCATGCCTTGAGCGAGTTGGTGGCTCATTTTGATCGGGAGATAGCCCGGCTGCAGGGGGAGCTGAGTTCCAAGAGGGAGAGGGCCCGTGGGCTACAGAGTGCGTTAGACCAAGTTCAGGTAGAATACGAGGATATGAGGCGAGCAATCGATGATGGGATCACGAGAAGAATGAAGTTGGAGCGAGCACTCAAGGTGGAGGAGGCTTGCCTCCAATAGGCTGAGGATGCTGTCGCTCCATTGAGGGAGTCAAACCTGGATCTTACTAGGAAGCAACAACAGGTGGAGGATGGTCTGAGGTTGGTAGAACAAGTCAGGGCCTGGGTGGGCGAGGCTGAAGAGCGTTTGCGAGACTTGAAAGGGCAGGTCCGAGAACGCGATGTTGAGTTGGAGCTTCAAGAGACCGCCTTGGAGAGTTTGGCTCCTTATCTTGATCGTGTGGTGGATTTTGAGGGGCAGGTTGGTAATCTACAAATGGAGGTTGACCGTTTACGGGATGTTGAGCTTGAAGTAGGCGAAAGGAAGGCAGAGATAGAGCGGCTCAGGAAGGAGTTAGCCGAGCAACAGACTCGGACTAGTAGCTTTGCCGAATAGTGCATTCACCTACGCGCTACTGCCGAGACACATCGGGATAAGCTCCGCAAGGCCAGTCGGGATAGGGCGGACAAGGCGGTGGATCTCTATATCTGGTCAAGCCATTTCCAAGAGAAGATGAACAAAGCCTTCTAGGATAGGGTCTTGCACTCGATTAAAGATGGTATCGCTGCTGTGTGGATTGATCAAGAGAGGATGGTGCGTGACATGCAGGCCAAGAAAGTAGCAAAAAAGTAGGCCAGTGCGGCGAGTGGTGGTCGGAGTTCTGAGATAGTGATTCGAGAGCCGGCTGTATGGGAGCGTGCATTGGGACAAGCTGGTGATCGCAATGTGGAGGGTGTTGTTGGCGAGCAGGAGGCCCTTGCGGATATCGGGGGTGAGGTACAGGGCAAGAATGCTGGACAGCGAGACGGAGTGGAGGGGCGAGATCGGGTAGAGGATCAGACACATAGTGCCGAGGGCCAGACCTAGCCCCCGTGTTTGTTGTTGTTGTTTTTTTTTTTTGCTAGCGATTGGTGTTAGCTTTTTTGCAAATGCTTTGGATTTTTTCGAGACAGTTGACTGAGTGGTCTGACTTTTAGAATGTCCGCTTGGTATTAGGACACGCAAAGTTTATGAGGAATTGATAGTGTTGGGTGATAGCCCCCCTTGCGTTGAATATATTTATTGCTTTGTCGATTAGTTGCCTTGTCATTAATGCAGGTCATTAAGACAATGCGACGATTTGTCGTCTGGAGTTGGTTGGTTGCGGTGGCGTCTCCCTATAAATAGGCAGGCCAGGAAATGGGTTGATCATATTTTCAACATGGCGTTTTCTTTGTTTTTCATTGTGCTCCTGCTTCTGAAATGTTTTCTTCCCTTTAGGCACTGTGTGCTTCTAGATTTATAGGCTTTATAGCTTAATCTCATCTTGGGTTATGGGCTTTATAGCCTAATCTCACAAGGACTAGGCTTCATCACCCATTTGGGGATTGCGCAATCTGTGCCCCTGTGAAACTGAAAAGCCGTCCAAGTGAGAAACCCAAGGACTAAGATCACTGGAGGGGTGGAAGGTTGCAACGATGGAGATCGGGTGGCGATATGGCAGAGAGTGGTGCGGTGCAACTGCCCCCCAGTCTTTCGCACCGGAATCCGACCAGCCTATTAATCCTCCAATTCAGTGATCTTCAATCTTCTTCTGAAGCTCCTCAAATTCCAGAGAATTAGAGATCGGAGCCAGCCTGTACTGGACTCGGGAGGACAAGTGAGGATAGTTGCATATGTATCATATTTTTTGAATATGTAATACGTTGTCATGTATCACATTTGTATGGAGTATCAATTGGGTATCGCTATTGGTTGCAAAGCCTTTTCTAATAAACATCTCTTTTAGAGTATGTATCGCCTTGCATTGTTCTCGTGTCTTTTATTTCAGTATGACCTTTTATCGTGTATCGCCTATCCTCATAGTGGAGTGCGAGTGTAGGCATCACATGTCAAGCTAGTATAATCAGTGCCAGGGGCGAGAGCAAGTGGCGAGGCGTTGATATTAGGCAACTTCGTTTGGTGTGGTATTGCGTTAGCATTGCCCATTGCGGCCTTCCATCTTGTATCATTACAATGTTTAAGGGGCTCATGAATCTCGGTGTGTTGTGCAGTAATAGCTTTGTTCGTGGTGATGTATCGTCCATCATTGCTTGACTTGCATACACATTTACGCAAGCGTACGTATCGTTGTCAAGATAGGGAAGTATAATGCCCAAAGTTATCGTACCACGGAGGTAATTGGCGCTAGAGTGACTCAAAAGCATACAAAGTCACTAAGCAAACCAAATAAAAATAAAGTGAATAAAAAGGCTAATCTAAGGCACCAAGCCTTAGCAATGCTCGGCTTTAGTGAAAACCAAAGCCTAATCAAAACTAAGAGCCTAGCGGTGGATATGCACAAATGAGTCGAAATTTGTAGGGGGTTTTGAATTGGGAATCAACTAAATTAAACGCAACCGAAAAGTAAACTAAACAACTAATTAACGAACTAGAAAATTAAATTTGGGTTTTCAAATTAATGGGAACATGGGAGTGTCGAGTGATTCACACTAACTATCTTGCAAATATCAATGCCAATTTTACAAATGCATGCATTTCCTATATGTGTCAAGTCTCGTATCTAGTACCGGTTAAGGCTACTAAACCAATTATCCTTTCGGTGTATCAATTATGCCGGTTAGGGCCACAATCAACTCTCTAATTTGGG